>OX104129.1:15516608-15717556 GCA_944470555.2 Heterobilharzia americana
CAGCCCAGTACGTGCATATATACATTGAGATGAGTGCGGATTTTAATTTTGAAGTAGTATTCATCACGAACTGACATCAGTTGGGGAGCCATTGGAAACCTGGGAGTACTGTACAGCTGTTTCGGCCTAGTAAGGGACTCCTCAGAAGTACAGACTCATGACCCGGTTAAGGATCGAACTCAGGACCTCTAGGTCTCACGACGAACGCATAGACCACTCAGCCACTGGGTCGGAGTTGATTGCTTCAGTTTCCAACTTCTGTCAATTCCCGATATAGCGCGGCTATTACCCAAGGTCATAAGATGTCATCCGCTTTCTTTCCAACTGATTAATCTCACAGGTCACGGCTTTTCATTAGAACTTCGTGATATCCATCTAGAAGCATCCTAGGACAAAACAACTGTCCAGTGCTTCCAGGTTTCCAATGGCTCCCCAACTGATGTCAGTTCGTGATGAATACTACTTCAAAATTAAAATCCGCACTCATCTCAATGTATATATGCACGTACTGGGCTGTAAAATACTTTATTTGAATCACGGAGTTATTACCACGTTAATCGGCCATATGTTATTTCATGGTGGCTATCAGCGGAATCCAGGGTACGTGTTTCGTTCTATTCGGGACTCATCAGCTAAATGTACTTGCATTACCGCTTTAACATTACGTCGAAAACTTGCTATACATGAATGTTCTTTTCATGACGTAAGGACTGATGCTATAGTTTACAACATTTGCGAATTTAAATCAAACTATAGTAGACATACGAATTAACTAATGACGAGTATGAATAATTTTTATTCATCTTAATGTAAACACATATTTACCACATGCTGATAAAATATTATAGCAGGTAAGTAAAAAGAAACACATTAAACAAATTAATAAAATTTCCACGTACTCTTAACGCAACTCGATACAGTTAAGATTTTGGACTACACAGGATAACTGACATGATAAGAATAATGAACAGTTGTATATTTTGAAGCAAAAATGAAATCTAACCTACACATGTATTTCGAATGACTACAAGTGATTGGGAAGTCAGTGGCAACAAAAATAAAAGAAGAAACCATTCAGTTCTTAGATTATTGAAACAAACGTTTCGATCATTTGCAGAGAAATCTTCATAGCTCATCTCGTTTTAAAATTCTTTGTCTTATCATCTAGTAAAAAGATAATCACTTTACGGTTAAATCATTTCAAGGTAAGAAGCACAACATTTTCGAAATCCTCTTTCTGAGCTACGCATGTTTACCAAAATGTTGATGCAGTGTTAAGTAAAATCAACTGGCAACATCGAAACAAGTTGATTTCAGTACGGATGAAAAGAATGAAGTATGATGTTTCTAGAGAAACTTTAGGCATCCTGGTTTTAGTTACATATTATTGATGGATAGTGGTTAACAGTGGAAGCAAAGATGAGTTTTTCATACTACTTGGGATTCATCAGCTAGATGTAACTAGATTCCAGTGAGCGATGTTGCTTCCACCAAAATTCTATCCGGAGACTGATAGCTTCCAATGCCAGAGCGTTATCCACTAGACCACATAATCGTGATAGCCAATATCTTCCATTTTACTGATTTGCTAGATATATTACACAGTGTAACAGTATTGTTTACTGGATTACGTTTTGGACAAAATTTATCGTCCAACCAACAAGAACAACAACAAATACCAATTACTATCAACCCTAGAAACCTGTAGGAAATAGCGTCTTTCACCTACCAAGCCAGCATCGTTTCAACTACAGGAGGCACAGGCACACATAAGAAAGTCAAAGACAGGATCGGGAAAGCAAGATACCCATTCATTGACCTGAAACCAATATGAAGACCTTCTGCACTCAGCATAAAGAACGTGATTCGGATTTTCAACACTAACGTCAAGTCAGTGCTTCTATATGATGGTTGAGAGAGTTGGCGCGTTACGAAAAGCATTTCCAACAAACTACAGACATACAGCCTCAAGTGCTGCCTACGCTGGCTCGATATTGAAGATCAGATGGCTAGAGTATAAGAATAAGAACAAGCAACGAGGAACTCTGTCTAGCTGGCAACGGACCAACTGAGAACCCATTGCCCAACAAATATGCAGAAGGAAGCGGAGATGGACTGGTCGTACATTGAGAAGACGGATTGGGGACACCATGCACCAGGCCAGGTCGTCGGGTGGAACCGAAATGGGAAACGACTAGTAGGGCATCCGAGGCGAGGGTGACATGGAGGAGATGGTGTGAGGAAGAAATGAGAGCTTTTGGGTAGTCGTGGAACCAGGTTCAAAGGACTGCAGAGAAGAGAGTGCAATGGAGGCGTGCTACTGAAGCGGTATGTTCCATTGGGAACCCAAGGGGCAAACAAAAATTAATACTTCGCCAATATTTGCGAAGAACATAGTTTGAGACCTTATCCCTTATCAGACTGATATAACCTGGGTATATATATATATATATATATATATATATATATATATGAGCAGCCACTTGAACAGTAACCTTCAGATTTCACCGCTTGATGGTCGCTCACTTCCTTCTGTAACGGAATTGATTACCAATCAGTAACCTTTGTGGTTGTCTATTTCCTAGTGCTCACTCAATATTGACCGGTCTGTCAGCTAGGTTTACAGCATTGCTACTAGGCTGTGATGCTTTATTGGGGTGTACTACGTTTTGATGTTAAGTTTCGCAAGTGAACTTGCAGAAGGTATTGGACTTAGGTTTCGTATTTTTTGAAATTCATCAGTAATGTTTATGTGAAACCACGTAGATACTGGTGTTCTTTGTGGATTCTAAGTTGTTCAAAGTTGGGGAGAAGCCGTAAACATTGACGATAAGTACACTTTCATCTTTTAAATTTTGTTACCAGTTTGATCAGATTTATTCCCGTATAATGGTGCATACAGTTTCAGTTTTATCGTGGAGTTGCGTCAGGGTGAATGGTTATGTAGCGCACACCTACAGCTAAGCCTTTTTCTGAATTCCTTAACTTACTAGAATCCACCAATTCTGATCTAGCTTTGATGGCCTAGCCGACCCTTTTTGACTACTTTCATCTATATATTCGATATCGCAATTTTTGCAAGGAATTAGGTAGATTAAGTTATTCTGCTTAATTGGGTCAATGGGATCTTTTAACCTACAAAGCTTGTAGGTTTAAATGCCACTCTAATCTCGGCCTTATTTTGAACCCACCTTAATGTTTCTGAGGTGCCTTCTTCGAAGAGGTTTTTGAATTCTCTCTTTACAGTATTGCTGCTACTAATAATAAAATTATTATTACCATTACTAACCCCTGTATTACTTATATTTTTCATCCGATTCCTAAGGGTAATTGCTGATGAGTAAGGTGTCTTTAATATATCTGGTTTCTTGTTTTAGATCTGTTTCACTAATAAGTTTCTTGGCCTTGTCACCTACACACTTTACTAGGCCAACTGTAACTTACATAGGATGAGATGATTTGAAGTCTAAGTAACGATTTGAATGTGAAGGCTTTCTATGGGCATTAGTGTCTAAACTTCCATCTTGTTTTCGTTTTATTCTGCAATCCAACATTGCTAATTCCCCTTCACTAGTTTGTCATTCATACTAGCCAATATCTTTTCTGGTTATCTGGATTACCTAATTTTCAGATTTGTGATCAATTCTAACAATAAACGACAATCCCTCATTTAGTGAGGCAACGATATTAAGAAGTGGCCAAAATAAAGGGAAATAGGATCATTTACGAGGAGGTTGAACGTTTCTGACGAAAATTTCTCATCCATAATTTACATTTTTTCACTGAAATTAAATACCTATGCAATGTTCTTCCCTTGTAAACCAATGAGTAAAGATCAAATCTAGTGATATTTATATTTCAGTAATATAAGCAGCTAATCAAGTAAGCAACTAATCCATATAAGTAACTGAACACTACTCAGATTATGAATTAACTTTTTTTTGGAACCATTATCAGAGTTAGATAAATGTTGAAAATTTGTTTCATTCAGAGTGGAAGAAAAAAATAAAAGGATATTTAATTAGAGCATAGAATATTGACATTCGATTGGAGGCGTAATGCAGTTTCTTCAAAATTCGCACTTATTATGAGACGTAAGTCTTCCCTCTTTCGCATCGGGAGCGCATGCCTTATCAATTATTCGAAAAAATATCAACAGTAAAAGTATCATTTTCGATTAGTTTGTGTTGTGTTTTTTCAGTTATCGATATTAAAAGTCCGATCATATCAAAATGCATCATCCAAATGATTTGAAATATTCAGTAATATGAATTGAATTGCATTAAGTACATCATTGTTAAATCTGATTATAATTAGATGAAATGATAACCTTTTTATGGTATACTGCCTAGGAGTGAAAAGTAGTTTGAACCGAATCTTATTACCTTTTTCACTAAGAGACATCTTAAGGTGTTCAGACACACTTTTACTGCAATGCTGATACGATTATTTCTTACTCACTTTCACTAATACTTCAACTCTCCTTTTTCAATGCAACCTATGCAACCTAAATGATGTAGTATTTCTGAGGATAACTAACCGCAGTTAATCTGCTAGGCTGTGGACGGCAGAGGAATCCTGGAAGTGCATATCATCCTATTTGGAACTCATCATCTGGATGTACCTGCACCCCAGTGAATAATGTTGTTTCCACTCAGGCTCGAACCCAGTACCCTTTGCTTCAAACGCCAGAGTGTTATCTACTAAGCCACTGAGGCATAATAGCAACCTCTCGTAAAACGGTTATTAGTTAATGCAGGCGGAACAATTCATTAGGTTGGGTCTCAGTTCGACATCTCGCAGGTATCGGATTAAAACGCTAAAGGATGCAGTAATCATTTTAGTTTTGACCACAGTCGCATTACCGTGTGCTAACATGATATTTATACATCATCGTACGTATCTAGGCGTTGATATGGCACTGTTTGCGGAATAAAATTTTGTAAAAATGGATTTATCAACATTCCGCGCAAAATAATTATCAGCTCAAAAGTTAGCATCGACTACAAATATAGCCTTCAATTAGAAAACAACAACAGGACTAAGTTAATCACACCAGTCCTGGAACTTTATAAAAGCGAATCATATGGCTATACCTAAACGACTGATGCCCGATAATGTGATGCACTCAAATTATTTTCTGTGTGTGGAATGCTGCTATTTTCAAACGGCAGCAAAATATATATGTTAGAGTGAATGCACGTTTGAAGACAGCAGAATAAATGTGAGATTTTAAGTCAGCAATAAGTTAGTGAAAACAGTTTTCAGATCTTTAACCAGTTGGATATACTTATTGCTTTCGTCATCCTTTGACACACTTTATTGCCAGTAAGTCAATTTGACCATAGGTTCAGCGAATCACGACATAAACAACATTTAATAACCTATAACAAATTTGCTGCTACTTGCCTGAATTTAGGCAGCTTAAGAATAAAAGTGAAATAAAGGTGACCTACTTAACTAGTTCACTAGTTACTAGCCGATCCTAAGCCCGGATAAACAGGAAAGGTTGGGCATAGGACTAGCAACACTACCTCGTAAAACCAATCCAATCGCTAAACAAACTGCAAAGCACAAACAAAATATAAAACATAAAAATAAACTTATTCCTCACTGGAATCGGAAAGACGAAATGACGCCAGTTGGTGAAAGCCTTCGGGAAGCCAATTGGCCGATGTGTCTTCTCTTCTATCGATGAAAGCAAAAGTAAGAATGGGGACATGGAATGTCAGCACCATGTACGAACCTAGCAGGGCTGCCCCAGATTGCGAAAGAGATGAGGAGGTATGGATGGAATGGAAGTGGACTCTGTATACTGTCAACTGAAGAGTCAATTATCTACTCGAACATTGTCACCCAAACGACAACCATGAACACACTGAGTTCTGGAGTGGCTATCATGATGTCCCACTCACAAGAGCATCGAAGGCTCTCTCTCACGCAGTGGGAACCAATCTCCTTCATCCCAGGACCATGACAGCAAGGTTCTAATCAAAAGGAAGGAAAGTCACAATCATACAATGTTACACTGTGCACCTACAAATAATGCAGATGAAGAGAAGAAGGAGGAATTCCACAGACAACTGCAATCACTACAGGATAAGACACCACTCCAGTTGGTAACATCAAAATTCATTCTCATGGGTGGGGTGACATGAATGCCAAACTCGGAGCAGACAACACAGCGAGAGAACTCATCATGGGTAGAGAAGCACTCGGTGAAGTGATGAATGAGAATGGGGAACTGTTTGCAGACTTCTGTGCATTCAACGATTTGGTGATTGGATGCGAGGCAGTGTATGCAAACACAAGGATATTCATACGGCAGCGACATGGATTTGATTTCACCAGATGGATATACTACACTAAAAATCGGATCGACTTCATCTCAATCTGAGGAAAGTGGAGATGCAGCTTACTGGACATAAGATGAAGAAGGGGAGCATATGTAGGTTCAGACAAATCACTATCTAGTGCAAGGAACCTTCAAAATCAAGTTGAAAGCCTTGAGAGAAGTTGGTGCGCGAAGACAAAAGACACTTCTACGAAACACTGGCTAATGAAGCAGAACAGGCTGCTGGTAGAAGAGACAGAGACCTGACAACATTATATCAAATAACAAAGTTACTGCTATCCGGGACGAGATCAGCTCAGACGAAATAAATGAAAGATAGTGAAGGAAACCTAATTACCAAGGAAACAATGGGCTGACCACTTCAAAAAACTCTTGAATCGACCACCATCACCACCACCACGTGCAACTTGTCCAGAAATACCACCTGCAGCCACAGAACTACCAGTGAACACAAGTCCTCCGACGAAGGTCGAAGTTCTGAACCCCATGAAGCTACTGAAATACGGGAAAGCAGGAGGGCCAGATGGGATTCTACCAGAAGCACTGAGAGCAGACACAGGGACAATAACAAACATGCTCACACCATTGTTGCAGAAGGTCTGGAAGGACGGGAAGGTACCTGCCTATTGAGTAGAAGAAGGGCTGCTTGTCAACCTCCCGAAGAAGGGTGAACTAAGTTTAAGGAAGTGGAAGTGGATCGGGTATTCACTGAGAAGACCAACTGCGGCATCACGAGCCAGGTCCCCGAGTACAACCCATATGCGAAACGACGATTTGGGCGTCCGAGGCGAGGGTGACATGGAGGAGATTGTGTGAGGAAGAAATGAGAGCTTGCGGGCTGTCATGGAGCCAGGTTTAAAAGTTCGTAGAGAAGAAAGTGCACTGGAGACGTGCTAGTGAAGCGGTACGTTCCACTAGGAACCCAAGGGACAAATGGTGATGATGAGGCCATGTTCTACTTTAGGTGTAATAATAACCAGAATTTTGAAACCTCAGTCAAGGTTCAAGTCTCTCTAAATTACTTCTCCGAGACCACGAAATTTTATGAAAACTGAACACAAACTGAACGAAATGACGAGTTTAACTTCTGTCATTAAGGAATTAGCTCATCAACGAGCATTTATTTTCGCCCACATTAATATCATTAACTACAAGTTACGTTTTCATTGCGATCTTCAGAACTTCACTATTTACTTCAGTCGATATCAAGCGCTGGTAATTATTCATCCAGGTTTTTAGTAGAAAACTGGATCCTTTAACTATGTTTGTTTTCTGCCAACGAGTACCCAGACACCCTCAAATAACTTCAGTATCCTAATGAACGATAAAATAATTCTCTAATAAAGTAAAAACAGATCCACGGAGTGTTCTCCCAACGCCTTTTCTGAATGGATTACAGATAACATGGACAGTAATGGATCAAAAGACAACTGAAAATCTAGGAAAAGTAGTTGAGAAGAATAGGTTTTAAGTGTGACGTGAGGATGAGACAAGTAATTAAGAAGTGACCGAATTCAAGACGATCTACAAATGTCATCAAAACTTCTACTGACTTCTGCAGTAGTAATGAATAAGAAAGCAAAGGAATTTTTCATCAGGATGAAACCTTTTGCATTCATAGGTTGCTATTCATTTCCTTACATTTTCGCATGAAATATTTACGTGTTCATGTTTAAGCCTACGGAAATTTAAAGGTTTAAAGTGTGAAATTATTTCATGAACGTCACCATGCTCGTAACGGAAAGATAATTGTAAGGTAGAGATATTTTTTAGTTTTCTCTCTCATTTAACTCACATTCCAAAGCTTTTCCGCTTTGTTTAAGTATACACGAATTGGTCAACAATAGGCAGCCCTTAGTAACTAGTAATGATCGAATGCTATCAGTCAAGCAATAAGCTAGCTCAGTATTCATCTAATAGTTCACTTGTTCCTGTGGAGTGACATACGTTGGATGTGGACAGCGTCAACTCCACGGACGTATTTTGGAACATTGTTAAGCTTGGTGATCCAGAGGGGTGAGGAAAGATATCAGAAATTCTGTCCGTGAACACTTCGTTATCTCTGAACATCTGGTTCTTCCTAATAGTTCCTACAAAGTAAATTACAGAGTGCTACTCTACAAAGATCTTCGGCTGCATCGTCTATGCATACTCGAATCATCAACATTGTAAAACTTTACACCTGATGTTTGTTTTGAAAACTGTTACATGCACTCATCAGTCTTCTCTTTAGAAATTTTTTATCCCACTTTTGATTAATAATAGGTTGTCGTTTGTTTGTTTCCAGTGTCTGTAAATAAGATTTTATAACTTTGGTTAAGCTTTGTTTTGTGACTTAGTACGGGAATTTTTCGTTCGTCAAACAATCTATGTGGTTAAAGAGATATTCTACTGAAGAACATGAGTAGTTAGAAATCATTTGAAAAACTGTTCATTATGGACTGTGCAATTTGAAAATTACTTACAAGTTGGCCCAGGCTTATATAGCCGAATAGACTAGGTTACTATGTCAATTTAATCGGTAAAAGCAAGAAAAATGACTCAAAACAGTTTGTCGGAAGTGAGCAGTTAGTTCCCTGCATACCGTGATCTGTGATAACTGGAGACAATTAAGATATCCTCTATAAACCAATAATTTTTTTGACGTTTTCGGTGCAATTGTTGACTTGTAAATAGAGGTAGCAAGAAAGTTGTTCAGTAGATATTCAAGGTGAGTGATTTATGAACCAACCATTTTTTATGCATTGAATATGATATCTGGAACTCCTTAAAAAGTCTAGCTTATCAATAAAAGGATGGTTACAGAAATTAAAAACTAAAAAAATAAATTGTTTTATGGCTGGTAGAGGAAAAAGAACGAAACGGATTTCAGCGATTGCGTGAACTCTACACAAATTCTTTAGAGAAAGAACATTTTTCAGTGAAATACAGTCAGACGTTCGAAAAATCAGGAAGTAAATATGCATCAGGGATGGCAGATGAATACTCTCATTGAACTCTGAGCTCTTACAAGTAGGACGTATGTTTGGTATCTAGATAAACACACATTACAGTAATCAGATGTGTAGCACTATTGATTGTCTAATTGACTTCTCGTAATCTGATACTATACAAATCCAAATGTAAGTATTCTTAGAGAGTAAATATACATCAACGCTAGGAACAGAGATTATGTTAGTAACTCTTGGTGTAAAGAGATACTAGTTAAACTGCATGATTTTCGGTTGAAATTCATTATGGACTGACATCAGTTGGAGGAACACTGGAAACCCGTGAGCGTCGGACAGCCGTCTCGTCTGAGTACGAGACTCCTCAGAAGTGAGCACCCATCACTGCACTTCGCCAGGAATCGAACACAGGACCCTAGGGTTCAGTGGTCAGCACGTTACCATTGAGCCACTGGGTCAGAAACCAATGGCCAATATTTACTGCTCCTGTCAGTTCAAGATATAGCGTGACCTATATCGAATGTTGTCGTTGAGTAATTGTCTTCATGGTCTACTTGGTTAACTCCACTGGTCACGAATTCTCATTGAAACTTCAGGACTCACCTTTCGAAGCCGGTCACCAATTAGAGACCCAAAGGCTCAGTGGTAACGTGCTAGCTAAAGAGCGTGGATGTCATGGGTGCTCACAGCTGGGGAGTCCAATACTAGGACAAAACAGCTACTCAGTGCTCATAGGTTTCCAACGTTCCTCCAACTGATGTAAGTCCATGATGAATACCAACGTAAAACCAATTATTAAACCCTCACAAACCTCCAGATGGAATTAAACTGTGTGAATTTAAAGGAAGATGATATTTAGTTTGATTTGTGAAATTGTATCTATTTACTAGAAACCTGTTTTGCCTCAACCAACATAAAACTCGTGTCATAGGAACGAGTTTTAAGACATAAGAATTAAGATCCATAGATTAGGTTGTTTCATTGGATTATTCGTTGTTCGTTTGCTAATTAAACTATAAGAAATAGAGATGAAACGAATGGTAATCACAAAAAAAGGCATAAAAACATCTATTTTGTGTATGAGAAAATATTTTTGAAATCGTTTACTCTAAACGGACTTTTCATTTTCGAAAAGTTAACCTTGTGAAATAGAATTAAGAACAATTACGTGAGCTGACTGTTCCTTTCAACATAGACCAATAAAAAACAGTTTTTGAACATCAGCTGTTTCTCAACTAAGGGGAGTATTAAATAGACACTGTATGAAGAAATGATTTTCACCATCTTTGATTATTCGTATTCACTTTTAAGAGACTCAATGATTAACTAACTGAATCCAACATTTATCCAGAACTAAGCGATAGGAAGCAGTAGGTGTTGCTTTTGGGTTCAACTAAGTCACAAGTTCCCGAAATATAGATAAGAACATATTCAACTTTCCAGTGTTGTGATATTACTGATTGTTATTTGTTGTCCATTAGGTTCAAACACAAATCAAACGCGGTAAAGAAAACTGTTTAGTAAAATCACTACATCATCAAGAAAATCCATAAGTAGTTCTCAGCCGTTAGTGAACTTTCTACCTTCTTATTTTTGTAATTTTTGATGTCAGATAGTGATATCTCAAGGTCTTTTTTAGCAATAAATTCGGGTATTCGTATCTTGAAAAATTAACAGAAGCTAATGAACGAATGGAAATAATTTTGTGTCCTTTATACTACTGGCTATCATTTCAGTAGCCAAAAGTGAAATAGTGATAATGTTAAAACGGTCTGATAACGTGAAATGCTTGGAAACACTTTCGAAAAGTGATGTCTAATTTCGTCGCGCATTAATGATTTATTTGAGAATTTCCACTCATTCACTCCATTTTGCTGTAGGTGTCTTATGAAATAAATTCTGCTTGTCAGTTGGTTTTCTGGTCTACAACTTTGTAGTACAAGAAGACCAAGTGGATGGTTACTGCCTAGATTTTGAACATGATTTACTCGTCTGTAACAGTGAAACCAAGTTAATGTAACTATATACGGACAAACTTTTTTTCAGTTCAATGGACAAAGAGGAGTTGGACAGGCAAAATGCAAGTACTTGTCGCCAAAAGGTGCTGCTGTGTCGTCGTCCGAGATTACTAGTTTAATGATTGATAGGTTTTACAACACCTACAGAAAATCATTATTACTTTCATTTAAATTACCATTTAAACCAGTAAATGCAGCTTGAGTAGGTACAGGAACACCTTGCCATGTGTCTGCTATTGGACGTGGATAGTCTGGACTATTAATTACTTTCCCAAAGGGACCAGAATTTTCATCCAAGCGCCAGTAGTATTTTCCTGCAAAAATATAGATTCCCTGATTTTCTCCCCATAAAAATACACTGTCCACACGTTCCAAATATGATGGGAGTCCAAGATCAGTGAGTGGCAGTCCATCACTTGGAAAACTGGGTTTCATTCGCATATTATCCAGAAGTAGCCAGAATTTCTTATCTGAATTGTTTATATAAAATACGATGTGTTTAAAAATTCTTCATTAGGAAATCGAATATTCAAGGATAAAATGATGGAAAAAGTTGTGACGGTACTATATAACTCTGTTAATAATTTGATGAACACTGTTTAATATACCAACAGTCAAACCTTGCTTCATGACGATCGAAGTCTAATGAACTATTCTTTTTCCGTCCGATACAGTTAACCGATTTCTTTTGTTCAGATTTGATATATTTCCTAAAAATCAGTTTTTCCCGCCAAGTTTAAAAAGGCTGTACAGCATTTATTATGCATCAACATCCATGATACTAGTTAAGTAACTGATTTTTCACAGAGTTATGAAGCTTTTCCGAAGAAGTTCACTTCGCAGGACTAGAACACCGCTAGTGACGTCAAGTGGTATTGACACAAATCGTAGGAACCTTGTGTGGTGGAAGTATGGGTTGGATAATCTTGAGGCCATAAAAAAAGGATACGAAAGTCTATAAAGTTTTGAACTTTTGCTGACTTAAGTTGTTGTGACAAGCATCACATGTGTTAGACACTCGCCTATATATGCGTTGAGTTTTAAGTGAGACAAAAGTAGACTATGAAAAACTAAGAATAGCCAAACGAAAATGAAGCAGCAACAGAAAATTATCTCTGACTCATGGTCTAAACTTTTCAGGGAAGGCGCCTGACTGGAATCCTAAAGATATGCCAAATAAACGCACGAAGAACTTTAAAAAGTTAGGTTAAAAGTCATTCAGAGTGATTCAGACGCCTTCACTCTTCATCATAGTTGAGATTTGAAAAACAAGAAAGTTAATGCAGTTATTCTTTTACTTCTCATATCTTATTCAGTAATTCTTATACTTTTTTCCCAATAGTTCATTGATTTTCTATGCATTTTGTTATACAGGGCGGTAGTATCTGTAAGATTCTTTAAAGGAACATGGATTTCCTTGAAGAACCCTCACAATCAATCGTGACACGCTGAATGTTCGTGAGAAAACACCTGATCATACGTGTGAATCTCAAATTAGCTAAGAGACTTTCTAAAAAGGTGTAAAACTTAAAAAGGCAATCGAAAATGCATATAAACCGTTACTTCACGTAACTTTGAAATTGATAATAAACAGTCTACAGTTTCTTCGCTTCCTTCTGTTTTCGAGGAACCGAACGTCCCTAAACAGCGAGGCCTAAGGTTGGCGTTGGAGTTTACATAATTATATATTTTTACATCTACATATTCATCATAAGGATGAACCACTTCTGATTAAGTTACTTCTTCTGCTGTCTGTTTGTTTGTTTCTTCCTGCGCTGTCTAGAAGCTCTATTGATGGAGTATTAGGTTCCCGTTGTAGAGTTATTTGCTCAGCTCTTGCATATTGAAATTATAAAAATAAGCAAAAAAGACTACCACTTATGAAGTGTTATGAGGAACAAATTCCATACCGCAATTCGCTCTCTCATCAAAATAATAAGAACCCTTGATTAGAAAATTTCACTAGGCGTATGCTGCTTGCTATTCAGAACTGCGTTATTTCGAAACGAATATGAATACAGCATACTTTGCCACTATTCTCGCTTGGTTAACTAGTTCACTAGTTACTAGCCGATCCTAAGCCCGGATAAACAGGAAAGGTTGGGCATAGGGCTAGCAACCCTAAGTCGTAAAACCAATCCAATCGCTAAACAAACTGCAAAGCACAAACAAAATATAAAACATAAAAATAAACTTATTCCTCACTGGAATCGGAAAGACGAAATGACGCCAGTTGGTGAAAGCCTTCGGGAAGCCAATTGGCCGATGTGTCTTCTCTTCTATCGATGAAAGCAAAAGTAAGAATGGGGACATGGAATGTCAGCACCATGTACGAACCTAGCAGGGCTGCCCCAGATTGCGAAAGAGATGAGGAGGTATGGATGGAATGGAAGTGCTAGGAATCTGCAAAAGCAGATGGAATGGAAGTGGACTCTGTATACTGTCAACTGAAGAGTCAATTATCTACTCGAACATTGTCACCCAAACGACAACCATGAACACACTGAGTTCTGGAGTGGCTATCATGATGTCCCACTCACAAGAGCATCGAAGGCTCTCTCTCACGCAGTGGGAACCAATCTCCTTCATCCCAGGACCATGACAGCAAGGTTCTAATCAAAAGGAAGGAAAGTCACAATCATACAATGTTACACTGTGCACCTACAAATAATGCAGATGAAGAGAAGAAGGAGGAATTCCACAGACAACTGCAATCACTACAGGATAAGACACCACTCCAGTTGGCAACATCAAAACTCATTCTAATGGGTGGGGTGACATGAATGCCAAACTCGGAGCAGACAACACACGAAGAGAACTCATCATGGGTAGAGAAGCACTCGGTGAAGTGATGAATGAGAATGGGGAACTGTTTGCAGACTTCTGTGCATTCAACGATTTGGTGATTGGATGCGAGGCAGTGTATGCAAACACAAGGATATTCATACGGCAGCGACATGGATTTGATTTCACCAGATGGATATACTACACTAAAAATCGGATCGACTTCATCTCAATCTGAGGAAAGTGGAGATGCAGCTTACTGGACATAAGATGAAGAAGGGGAGCATATGTAGGTTCAGACAAATCACTATCTAGTGCAAGGAACCTTCAAAATCAAGTTGAAAGCCTTGAGAGAAGTTGGTGCGCGAAGACAAAAGACACTTCTACGAAACACTGGCTAATGAAGCAGAACAGGCTGCTGGTAGAAGAGACAGAGACCTGACAACATTATATCAAATAACAAAGTTACTGCTATCCGGGACGAGATCAGCTCAGACGAAATAAATGAAAGATAGTGAAGGAAACCTAATTACCAAGGAAACAATGGGCTGACCACTTCAAAAACTCTTGAATCGACCACCATCACCACCACCACGTGCAACTTGTCCAGAAATACCACCTGCAGCCACAGAACTACCAGTGAACACAACCCCTCCTGAATGCCATGAAGCTACTGAAATCCGAGAAAGCAGCAGAACCAGATGGAATTCCACCAGAAACACTGAAAATGGGAGATGCAGAGACAACAACAAACATGCTGACACCACTATTGCAGAAGGTGTGGAAGGAAGCGAAGGTACTTGCAGATTGAAAGAAGGGCTACCTTGTCAAACTCCTAAAGAAGGGTGACGTTAGCGTTTGCAAGAACTGGGGAGGAATCATGCTCCTGTCCACCACAAGCAAAATATTATGCCGCATCATCCTGGAGAGACTAAAAGTGGCGCTGGATTCAAAATTACGACCACCACAGGCTGTTTGGCTGGACTCAGGAAGAACAAACCATGTGGGGATCAAATTGCAACGCTGCACTACGCATCACCATAGAACAGAGCATAGAATGGCAGTCCATTGTACCTGTACCTCAACTTCATCGACTTTGAGAGGGCTTTCGACAGCGTCGACTGAGAAGTAATTTGGCAACTGCTTCAACACTACGGAATACCTCAAACCTTTATCAGCCTCATTCAACAGCTATATGAAAACGCGACATGCCAAATAATTCACAATGGGAAGCTCAGTGATGCCTTTGAAGTGAAGACAGGAGTAAAACAAGGCTGTCTACTATCCCTGATGATCTTCCTGATTGTAGTTAACTGGATCATGCAACAAACAGTGAGGATCGAGAAGAGGGGGATACGCCGGCTGGGCCGATGAAAAGAACCTAGAAGACTTGGATTTCGCCGATGACTTGTGTCTGATGTCGCACAAACTCGAAGATGTACAGACGAAAACTAACAAGTTGACAAAAGAGGCAGTGAAGGGAGACGGGACTTCAAGAGAACGTAGAGAAGACAGAGGTGATGAAGATACTCAACCAACAACAGCATCAGGAACAACAAGCTCCAATCACCATCAACGGGAGAAACTTAAAGGAAGTAACCTCTTTCACCTATCTAGGCAGCACTGTTTCAACTACAGGCGGCAGAGACGAGGACGTCAAAACCAGGATTGGAAAAGTGAGACAGGCGTTCATTAACCTGAAACCAATATGAAGACCTTCTGCACTCAGCATAAAGAACGTGATTCGGATTTTCAACACTAACGTCAAGTCAGTGCTTCTATATGATGGTTGAGAGAGTTGGCGCGTTACGAAAAGCATTTCCAACAAACTACAGACATACAGCCTCAAGTGCTGCCTACGCTGGCTCGATATTGAAGATCAGATGGCTAGAGTATAAGAATAAGAACAAGCAACGAGGAACTCTGTCTAGCTGGCAACGGACCAACTGAGAACCCATTGCCCAACAAATATGCAGAAGGAAGCGGAGATGGACTGGTCGTACATTGAGAAGACGGATTGGGGACACCATGCACCAGGCCAGGTCGTCGGGTGGAACCGAAATGGGAAACGACTAGTAGGGCATCCGAGGCGAGGGTGACATGGAGGAGATGGTGTGAGGAAGAAATGAGAGCTTTTGGGTAGTCGTGGAACCAGGTTCAAAGGACTGCAGAGAAGAGAGTGCAATGGAGGCGTGCTACTGAAGCGGTATGTTCCATTGGGAACCCAAGGGGCAAACAAAAATTAATACTTCGCCAATATTTGCGAAGAACATAGTTTGAGACCTTATCCCTTATCAGACTGATATAACCTGGGTATATATATATATATATATATGAGCAGCCACTTGAACAGTAACCTTCAGATTTCACCGCTTGATGGTCGCTCACTTCCTTCTGTAACGGAATTGATTACCAATCAGTAACCTTTGTGGTTGTCTATTTCCTAGTGCTCACTCAATATTGACCGGTCTGTCAGCTAGGTTTACAGCATTGCTACTAGGCTGTGATGCTTTATTGGGGTGTACTACGTTTTGATGTTAAGTTTCGCAAGTGAACTTGCAGAATGTATTGGACTTAGGTTTCGTATTTTTTGAAATTCATCAGTAATGTTTATGTGAAACCACGTAGATACTGGTGTTCTTTGTGGATTCTAAGTTGTTCAAAGTTGGGGAGAAGCCGTAAACATTGACGATAAGTACACTTTCATCTTTTAAATTTTGTTACCAGTTTGATCAGATTTATTCCCGTATAATGGTGCATACAGTTTCAGTTTTATCGTGGAGTTGCGTCAGGGTGAATGGTTATGAAGAAAAATTGACTTTTATAACCATCTTTCTCCTGTGAAGAATTGTGGTCAGTTATCTAGTAAATCATCTAGCCGATCTAATCTCAGTCAATTTTTAATTTTATGCACCTGCAGTGACAATGTACCTTCGTTTTTGTTGTTTGACCGAGTAAGATACTTGATGACTAAAGTATATTTGAGATGTGTTGACAAAGGGATTCTTGCAAATTATTTCGTAAGAAACCAGACAGATAAATCTACGGCTGCTGGTTTGAATTGTGTGACAATCCACATCTTTACTGGAATTCAACCATCATCTGTGTGTACATTACTCGCTCTCTCAACCAAGTTTGTTTCAGATAACCTAATCATCATCAAAAGAAATATTTATAACACAAGCAATCAAATGAAAAGAAATAAATGTTGGTAAGCCTTCAGCTTTCGGTGGAAAAGGAGAAATTACCTCGGAAAATATAAATGGCTGCATCATGACGTTCAATACCCGCATCAATGTAGTCAACATATTTTGGTAATGCAGGCCAATAGTAAGTGATTTTTGCAGGACCATCTCGAAACTGATAAGCAATCCATGTTGTTACAGTCTTAGACCATGTTACTCTCCATTGCCACTATAAGACAGAGAAATTAAAAGTCTTTAGGATGGAATTAAAATTACTGTATGGTCAAAATCTAACTGAATACAAGTTATACAGACTGTTTCTTACCTATTTGTTGTGATAATTGTAACTTCTCGCTGCTATACAGCCACGAATTGCTCAACCTTTATTGGGAGATGGCCTGCTAAGTGGATGCCTCGATACTGTCGGATATTTATCATGTTATATGTCTCCTACCTCCTTAAAAAAGGTCGTTCTTCAAGCTAACCGCACACCTTAGACACATCAACTGGAACTTTTGTAGCTCTTCCAACCCTGTTTAAAACTTTTCGCTAAATCTGGTTGAATCATCGTTTACAAGAATATTCAATCTTTAATAGACTTCATGATCAAAATTTGACATTTTAGAGTTGATTAAGCTGAGGATTGGGTGAATGAATTATTGAGGAAATGTATTTGTAAATCCCAGTGAGGTAGAATAGTAAATTTCCGACGTTTCACAACCTCGTGGAAACCGCTTCTTTGGAGAATGAAACCTGTGTAAGTTGTCACATGTTTAAGTAATAAATAGCGACAAACCAGATCACGTTGTCCATAAATAATAATAATAATTTGGAGATAAATGTCGTTGTTGTCAGCTATTAGCTCATGAGTTCAAGGTGAAGATGTGAGAGAGATACTATGTATAAGAAATTCAGTTTGCTTGTGTGTGCATGCACTCTAGTTATGAGTAGTGTCTGGAACACGCCATTTCGGACATACGTTCCAAGTTGGCTGGATAGTTCAATGTGGTGGGATTGAACGTATCGTGAAACCCCTCGGTTATTCGTCTTTTCTTGTAGTTTGAAAACCTTTTGAATAAATTTGATATTTTCAATATCACTTCTGTGACTATGAAAGATGGTATGAACAGTAATTGCCGATTTGATTTTGTAAACTTTCCAGCTCTACAGGATTACTTTAGGGTCTTTGTGTGTAGCTTTCATGTTCTTTAGCACGAATTGGGGTCTCACAGCGTGATTTCCCACTATAATAAGCTTTACTATCAACACAGCTTAATCTGTAGACATAGTTCTGTGCAATGGTAAGGGAAATTCTATCTTTTAAGTGAAATAAAGCATTCCTAAGAGTGTTGGTTGTCTTATTAAGGGTCCTAATTCGATGTTCTCTTACATTCTTTTGCAGCTTATCCGTCGTAACTTGGCGGAATGGTAGGACTGCTGTACTAATCCAGGACTTATCATTTTATTTTCCCCTTTGATTCCTTTATTCATAATTTTTATTCTTTTGAATGGTATTCTTAGGGTAATTATTCGAAAGAAGGATGACTGAGGCACTTCACATCACGTTGAGTTCTAAAGCACTCAACAGAAACGAAAGCATAACTATCCAATAAACTTGGACACCATATCCGAAATAACACGTGCACAATAGTCATAACCAAAGTACATGCAGACATAAACAAACTGAATACTTCATCTATAGTATCCTTCCTACTACCTTCAGACTCATTCATTTACCTTGAACTCATGAACTGATAACGATGACACTTATTCCCATATTATTATTATTATTATTACTATCATTACTATTATGCATGCACAAAGTGGTCTAATTTGTTGCCATTTACTATGTAAATATCCGATAACTTCTATAGGTTTTATGCTCTGAAGAAGCGGTTTCCATAAGGTTGCGAAACATCAACAATTTATTATTCTTATCTTTAAGTCAGTCAATTTCAACATAGGACCTGGTCTCAAGTCTCCTAATTCAAATAAATACATAAAGATAAATCACAACATATCTGGATTTTCATGTACCTAATTATGTGAACCGTTTAGATAGTTTGAAGATCAACTAGCAAGTGGTGATTAGGAAATAAAATGCGTTAGTGTGAGTTATTAATTTGTAGAATAAGTTACTCGGGATAAACCTGAATAACCAATGGTGTGATGATGATGGATTGTAAAAGCGACCTAATCAGCCTCGGAAATAATCAATTTGCTTTCTTCGTTTTGGTCCATCGGGGAGTTTTTCATAAAATAGGGAAGCGTAATTGACTATTTTGGTTGTTGCTAGAATAGCTTTTAGAGTCCCTTGAGTAAGATAGATTGTACAGTCGGGTAAACGATCCCTGTTTAGTGCGCATGACTTGATAACATCTCTATCTTTTAAGTAGGCTGAGCAGTGAAGTCTTCTGCCTTCTACAACCATGCACATTTTCATACTACAACATATTTGTTCAATTGGAAGAGTAGATGAAAATAAAGGCTAGTATCTATTGTACTATTCCTTTTCTGACTACAACTATACTTTTAGCTTTATATTTCCATAGAGAGATTATCTAAATAGATTAAGATTATCACAAATACCTAAAATACAAACCTTTGTGTATACCATCTTACGGTGGACATCCATTGTATTTCAAGCATTTCTAAATAAACCTGAACAAAACGAGAAGGGGAGACGTTTTGTTCCACAAGTACCCCTCAGCTGAGTACAGTCGAAATGCACAATTGTTATTTGGACATATTATGTTTCAAAATTAGGAAATCAATAATCTTAAGTTGTGTAATAAAACACGCAAGTGTGTTGTTTGACAAGCTCAACAAGGCTCGTTCTTGCATTAGATCTACTATGGAATATAAGCATGAAATGAGTTCAGTCTTTTGGACTTCAGTGTAAGAAGAATTGATGATACAACTTAAAAGGCCATCCATAGAAAAAACACATGAACCGAGCAATATTTTAGCTATAATAGTTTCCATCCTCCTGGTTATAAGCATGAGTTAGTCAAAACACTTTAAAACAGGGCTAATAAATTGTGTTTTGTGAACAAATTAGAGCAAGAACTAAACATTATTGAGAATTATCTCCAAGAGATTGGATACCCTAAGAGATCTACTATGAAGTATGGTAATGAGCAGATCAAGAGAAATAAACACCCAACTGTGGATAAGTTTTTTATGCACCTTACATTCAAGAGAGACGTAGTATTAAAGAGAATAGACACAAGAATTGAAGGAGCACTAAGGAGGTGGTTTCCTGCAGCTAACCTTGTGCACTATACAAAGCTATATGCCCGCTGAACCAGCCAAAATTAAGTAATTACCCTGCTCACGTCACCTAAAACTACATTTATGAATTCATATATACACTTGTGGTAGCAATTATATCGAAAGGGCCGAGAGAAAGGCATCCGTTCGGTTCTCTGAGTTCATCCTCAAGAGTCTGTGATTGAAGGGAAGTAAAATTCTAACCAGTTTAATCGCCAGACACCTGGTAGACACAGGACATTAGGTTGAAACATCAAATGTTTTTAAAGTAATACATATACAGAAAATGCCTGGACTGCGGCGCTTCGCGGAAGCAGTTGATGTAAAAACGTCTTCAACCTTACTTTTTCATACAGAAGAAGAGTATGGTTAATGTCTCACTCCCTGGTGACTATGAATCGATCCTATTTCATAATAACTACATTTCATTCTGTAGACATCGTCCTTCTTGCTTTATCCAAATCCATGGCATTATTCCAACTTATTAAGCTGTACTGATTACACATTTGTGGCATTTTCATACGTTCACTAAGTAAAATTTGGTGGTTTGTCTCATTTCTGTTGAAAATCGGAAAACTTGTTTCAATACCAAGAAGGGACTTTTACAAGGCAGATGGCAACCAACATACAGAAAAGTTATGAATTAGAAATAACCTTTTCAAAGAATAGTAGCTACCGTTTACAGAGCTGAAAAGACTAAAATATTACATACAATGAAGGGGGAGACTTTGAAGGCCACCTTAGCAGCAACTGGAATAATTAGTCGGACTTCTTTATTTTATGAAAATCTGCCTTTCCAGCCGAAATGAAGCCTAATTTGTTATTCTGATCCTTGTTAGAGTGATCTTTAGGTGCATGTTTAGAGCTTGACATAATTCTAAAACCCTTCTTTTTCTGACATCTTTCATTCTTCCGATTGCATTACTTCAGAAGTGACATTTATGTCCCTGATGGCTTAATGGACAGTACTGCAGCGTTTAAAGCCGTGGCTAGTCGATTCGACTTCCGGCATCAATATCAACCTGGATATCAGTTAGTAAGCATGTAAAGGGATGGCATCTGCATCGTGGATTCTGTTCTCATTCATCATCAGGCAACTAAAATGAGGGCAACCTCTGCCTTCATATTTAAGTTAACTAAATGTTTTATTTACCATGTTTAGTGTATTCACTGTCCACATAGGTGTCCTATTCTACTCCTCATATACTTGATTAATAATGTAAGACTTAGGTGTTATCCATTCCAAAGTAAAATTATGACAGAATTTCTAAGAATCATAAGATATTTCGCTGTTTCAAGTTCATAGAAACTTCAAAATTTACTTGAGATATTAATTTAACTCACCTCTCCTTTGAAAACGTATAACTCTAAATTACGTATTTTAATAATTGCATCAACACTGATATTGCAAAAATCAAATATTTTCCCTTTGACTGGAGCTTCTGTAGTCACAGGAGCTGAAAGAAAAGTTATAAAAGGTTAACAAATCATTTGTTTTACAAATTTATAAATAGTTTACAAATATCAGATAAGTTTTGATCGCAGGTCAAAATAAATCAGACACCTGTTGAAAACTAGGAGCATTGCCTTATGCTGATTTGAGCGGAAAAATCCATTTTGAAAAAGGTTGATTTCATAAAAAAGTCAGAGGTGAATAACAGTTTACTTAACAACATGAGCAGTTAAAAACCACTCAGACTGATCTGTAGATTTCTTTGGCTAGATCAGGGAGATTAAGCACTGAATGGCTGTTTTGAAAGTTTGAGGCCGAGCTCATCAGCAATGTATCCGGACAAATTTAGCTCATCCAGCCAAATTCTTCAGATCACATAAATCTGACTGGCTGACTTGCATGCATCACTATAACTTAAATACGATGATCAATTTTCACATAATTTATAAATTGCACGATTCACCTTGACTTTTCACACAAATGAGTAGTTTCTCAACTGCCAAACTGTGATGTTGACAAAGGCAAATGAAAGACGACTCAGCCATGAGAAATATCAACATAGACCATGGAACTTGTAAGTAATTTACAAACTGACTACTTTACTGAGTAATAGTCCACTTCTAGGTATCGGTTCGGTTCGAAATGGACTGAGATTTTAGATGCCAGTTATACACTTAAATAAATGGTGATATTCATTGTGTTCAACCTTCTAGTGTCTTACGTTTCAACAAGGGGGTCGATTTCGCGTATCCTTGGTGCAGTAAGTATTTTGCTTCCCAGCTCCTGTAAAGAACTGATATTTATGGCAAACCAAGGCATTAAAACAGTAACTCGATATTATATCATTACTTTTGTCTTTTGGGTTCCTAGTGGAACATACCGCTTCAGTAGCACGCCTCCATTGCACTCTCTTCTCTGCAGTCCTTTGAACCTGGTTCCACGACTACCCAAAAGCTCTCATTTCTTCCTCACACCATCTCCTCCATGTCACCCTCGCCTCGGATGCCCTACTAGTCGTTTCCCATTTCGGTTCCACCCGACGACCTGGCCTGGTGCATGATGTCCCCAATCCGTCTTCTCAATGTACGACCAGTCCATCTCCGCTTCCTTCTGCATATTTGTTGGGCAATGGGTTCTCAGTTGGTCCGTTGCCAGCTAGACAGAGTTCCTCGTTGCTTGTTCTTATTCTTATACTCTAGCCATCTGATCTTCAATATCGAGCCAGCGTAGGCAGCACTTGAGGCTGTATGTCTGTAGTTTGTTGGAAATGCTTTTCGTAACGCGCCAACTCTCTCAACCATCATATAGAAGCACTGACTTGACGTTAGTGTTGAAAATCCGAATCACGTTCTTTATGCTGAGTGCAGAAGGTCTTCATATTGGTTTCAGGTTAATGAACGCCTGTCTCACTTTTCCAATCCTGGTTTTGACGTCCTCGTCTCTGCCGCCTGTAGTTGAAACAGTGCTGCCTAGATAGGTGAAAGAGGTTACTTCCTTTAAGTTTCTCCCGTTGATGGTGATTGGAGCTTGTTGTTCCTGATGCTGTTGTTGGTTGAGTATCTTCATCACCTCTGTCTTCTCTACGTTCTCTTGAAGTCCCGTCTCCCTTCACTGCCTCTTTTGTCAACTTGTTAGTTTTCGTCTGTACATCTTCGAGTTTGTGCGACATCAGACACAAGTCATCGGCGAAATCCAAGTCTTCTAGGTTCTTTTCATCGGCCCAGCCGGCGTATCCCCCTCTTCTCGATCCTCACTGTTTGTTGCATGATCCAGTTAACTACAATCAGGAAGATCATCAGGGATAGTAGACAGCCTTGTTTTACTCCTGTCTTCACTTCAAAGGCATCACTGAGCTTCCCATTGTGAATTATTTGGCATGTCGCGTTTTCATATAGCTGTTGAATGAGGCTGATAAAGGTTTGAGGTATTCCGTAGTGTTGAAGCAGTTGCCAAATTACTTCTCAGTCGACGCTGTCGAAAGCCCTCTCAAAGTCGATGAAGTTGAGGTACAGGTACAATGGACTGCCATTCTATGCTCTGTTCTATGGTGATGCGTAGTGCAGCGTTGCAATTTGATCCCCACATGGTTTGTTCTTCCTGAGTCCAGCCAAACAGCCTGTGGTGGTCGTAATTTTGAATCCAGCGCCACTTTTAGTCTCTCCAGGATGATGCGGCATAATATTTTGCTTGTGGTGGACAGGAGCATGATTCCTCCCCAGTTCTTGCAAACGCTAACGTCACCCTTCTTTAGGAGTTTGACAAGGTAGCCCTTCTTTCAATCTGCAAGTACCTTCGCTTCCTTCCACACCTTCTGCAATAGTGGTGTCAGCATGTTTGTTGTTGTCTCTGCATCTCCCATTTTCAGTGTTTCTGGTGGAATTCCATCTGGTTCTGCTGCTTTCTCGGATTTCAGTAGCTTCATGGCATTCAGGAGGGGTTGTGTTCACTGGTAGTTCTGTGGCTGCAGGTGGTATTTCTGGACAAGTTGCACGTGGTGGTGGTGATGGTGGTCGATTCAAGAGTTTTTGAAGTGGTCAGCCCATTGTTTCCTTGGTAATTAGGTTTCCTTCACTATCTTTCATTTATTTCGTCTGAGCTGATCTCGTCCCGGATAGCAGTAACTTTGTTATTTGATATAATGTTGTCAGGTCTCTGTCTCTTCTACCAGCAGCCTGTTCTGCTTCATTAGCCAGTGTTTCGTAGAAGTGTCTTTTGTCTTCGCGCGCACTTTTCTTCCCTTCTGTTTCCAGTAACTCCATGAAATTAGTATTTTCGTTGACTAAAATGTTGACTTCAAAATAAGATTTTATTTTGAGGTTGTTATTAAGCATCCAAAGACTATCCTTGAAAGCAGACAGTGAAGCTTTCAAGAATAATTTATCGATGGATACTTGAGATATTAATTGAGTTTCTGGTAATGTTGTTGCTTGTATTATAGCGTCGTTTATTGGACTAATTGATCAGTCTCTATTGGCATATGGGCACCTGTGTGGATGCCTCGATTTTTTATTTATTTGAAGTACGAGTAGGAACAAAATCCCTCACTGGTAGGCAGGTACACTTGGCTGATTAGTCGTAAATAGGACGAAACGCGCATCCTGGATTCCACTGCTAGCGACCATTCATCATTAATAAATTTCTAGTATTTTTTGAAGATATTTAGTAAGCAATACTTTCACATTTCTCATGGTAAAATGGCACAAAGTTCATAATCCGTTGACATGAGAGTGTTTACATTTTGTTTGTTTTTGCATTCGTATTATAGTTATACTATAGTTATTCTTCAGTTGAATAACTAAGTATACCAAGAAGTTTGAGTGTAATTTATCATCTAATGTCAGCCCATTTCCTAAAAACAATGTCATTTTTTAATGTTTCAATATTGAAAAGAATGTCCAAGTACAATATGATATCATTGGAACTACTTTGAATTCAAGGGATTTTTTCCATATTAGTAGGAGTATGAAGTTCTTCTTATCTTTAAATAAAGTCAGGGTAACGAATAATCTTACCATGCATTTAAACAAGCTCTTAATTCTTTATCCATTTAATGCTAATAAAGTATATACGGTAGTAGACGGAAATATTTTCACACTTCCATTGTTTGCTTATGACTAAAATTTTATAACTTTTATTGTGAAATATCATTTCAGCAGATTCCTTCAATAAAGGAGTAAAGGTTTATTCATGTTTTCCACTAATGAGTTGATGAAAATCAAGTACCTTATTGAAAACTAATTTACAGAGTACTATTTGTTAAGTTAGAAGCATAACAACCTCATCAGAATTCATATTTTCAAAGATTACTTCCAAAACTATGAAAGAGTGAAAACTGGGAACTTTGGCAGAGTATAGTTCCATATTAGATTGTTTGTCTGATATTGTACACAGTAATACGCAATAATATTTACTTAACAGACACTTAATGAGCAGTTTGTTGTTCATTATCATATCAAAGTAATCAAATAACTTTGACACTTTACTTTTTTATAATCCAACAGCTATTCATTCCTTCATTTCAACGGTAGTAGAATCTTCCAAATATCTGAAACGTTCGAGTGGTTTTCATCACGGACTGGTGTCAGTTGGAAAATCATTAGAAACTAGAGAGTACTGGAAAGCCGTTTCGTTCTGGTATGGGACTCCTCAGAAGTATGCACCCATGACCCTACTAGGGATCCCGGGTTTGATTCCCGGTAGGGTTATCAGTGCAAAAAGCTGAGGAGTTTCATACAAGGAAGAAACAGATGTCCATGACTCCTAGGTTTTAGGCCGTTCTCCAACTGACATCGGTGTGCGATGAAATCCATAAATCCCACAAACCTCCAAACCGAAATATCTCCAACGTGGGATGAATCAACCCTATATTAAGTACATTATGTTAATTCAATAAAAAGAGACTCTTTAATCTATCTCTTTTTCCACCTAGACATTTTAGACTTTAGAATCGTCGCCTTATTCCACCCCATAGTGTGATTATGGGTTAGGGCGTGCAGAGGGATAATTTGTTTTTTTCTTCGAACTACTTATCACAGTAGGATCTATAATTCTGTTTCGTTGAATTCGTAGGCTCTTCTTCAGTAACTGACCACGAACGGCTTATTTGACCTGCATATTTCGCCTCATAATCACTACATACTGGATAGATCAGGATATTTTTTATATTTCTATATTGTGGATCTCATGACCTACAAAGATTCTGTTTGAATGAGTTTATGAGTTTTAATCCCACCCTAACCCCAGTATTGCTAAGTCTCCGACCCAGTAAATACTACTGTATCATCGTGCGTTATATCAAATATGCCAGTTAATATGGAGTTACTTCCAAACAGTTGACTTTTGATGTAATAAAATGATGTTAATTGTCTGTTCAGAAACTAGTCCACACGACAATTGTTCTACCTTTTTTCCTTCCACTAGATTAAAATTCTATCCTTTAAATACTATTTACTTTTCGAGTAACTGGTAACCTCATGTTATGTAGCCTCCAAATATTCAAAATGTGTCAAAATAAGGATGAACAGCTAATCAGCAGACAGTCTTCTATGCTACTTAACACAGTATTTATAGGATTTCCATTTACGAAAACAGAAGATTGTTGCTGATTAAACAGTGAAGAAATAGGTGACAATGAATTTATCCATCTTTTGATATTTCCTTATTTTTGACCAAAAAATGACTGATGAATCTTTGTGCAGACTGAAGTGTAGGGTTTTACAGTAAAGAATGTTTTTCGAAGTGAACTAATGTTATTTCGAAGAATATATATAAGGGAACAATGTTATTTTCAGTTAGCTCTCATCAGGCTTTACTCTAATATACATAATTTTTCTCATGTATAAAACATTAGACCAATAGTCATGATAGATTCTTTAGACTGTGGCAACTGGGAAATGAAGCATGCGAATAGCAGCTATCTAGACAATAACAATAATAATGGTAATGATTATCTCGATGATGATGAGAATAATGGAAACAGCATGGTACTGCAAACATTTAGACATTCAATGTAAGTCAAAAATAAAAGTTTCGTAATACTAAAGGATGAAATGTACAAACAATCAAAGTATAAACAAGCACATATGTGTGAAAGGGGCGAAAAAAGGGGAAGAGGATGAAGACTGAATTTATTTCTGATGTTATTTATTAGCCAACAGATTAAAGGTGCACAAACGTTTTCTGCACACAAAGAATAGCTTTGGTTTCTCTAATTTCCATAGTCTCAAATGTATGTAAAGTGAAAGTGCGAATTCTCTTCGAAAGAATTTGTGGGATGTGACAGATTATTTTGAACGCTTCGGTCTTGTCTGATACATGACCACTGTCGATGGAATGCGATGGAAGTGGACATCATATCGACTTCACTTGTCTCTTTCTCAGCTATGACGGTAGGTGCTCAGCAGCACGTTTCTTAAGCTGCATATTTGTACGCCCATTATAGCTTCTTCCGCAACAGCAACTGAACTGACAAATGCACATAAAAGTGGGAGAACTACCAGCTTGGTTTTTGTATGGGCAACAGTTATCTGTCGATTAGAAAATGATAAGCAAAGGTTAGCAGCATCGAAAGTTCTTCTGATGGCTGTAGACTGCCTCCGAAATGGAACTTCACCAGTTGCATGCCCTTCAAATTGGAGCTTCATGAATGATAGTTTGTTTTGAACGACCATTCGTTCAGATTTCTCACTAATTTTATCTGTGTCTCTTGATAAAACTTATAGGGTAAGCCATTTCTACCAGCATATTATGAATGTATCCTGACTCCTTTTGCAACAGACCATCGGAGTAGATCCCTCTGCCACTGCCTGCAAGACATTTAATTCAACTTCTTTTGAATGGGCACAAAAGGGAATTTATGTACCTACCCGTAGATGTGTTCTTTCTGTACACCCTACTAATCTTATCAATAGGATATTTAAAAAACGTAACATATTTTCTTAGTCTCCTTCACAAATGAAAATGAGAGAAGGATGTACGTCGTTGAATCTTCTTAACAATTCGTTTTTGTCGACGTTTTGATCAAGGACATCGTTTATACTTACGCAGACTTGTGATGACATCTTTTAGTGGTCCATTCTCAAGTTTAGCAAGAAAAAACAGCTAATATTGGGCCTAATAGTAAACCCATGTAAACTCGATCAATTAAAACGAAAATGCACATTCATGGTGCATCCTAGAAGTAATTGTTTCAGACCATCTTCTGGAAGTACAACACTGATATGTTTCTAATATTTGCTGACAAGTGGATTCTTCTGTTTCGAGAAGCGTTACATTGGTGAATAGAGAAAAAACATTTGAAGATATCAAATACTTCCCATTCATACTCACCTTTTCTAAACTAGGGATGAAATCAAATACGTCTTCAACACTATTCTTTACATCTTGTTTGCGTAGGGACTGTAGAACCCCGATTGGCCAGGTCGCGATTTTATGATTAGGGGGAACTGGACAAATCTAAAACCTGACGAAGAGGAAGTTACGGTTTGTGAACTCCAGATAGACCATTTACTCGCAGTGTGTAATAGTCTGTGGGTTTAATTGCCTCGTACATAGTCGTAGAAATTACACCCTCTTATCTTAGTTTTTTAAGGATGTTTGTCAGTTATTTCTCCGCTTCACCGTTTCAATCTGTACCGTCACAGAGTTTTGGATACTTTGCTTGGTCATTCAGTAGAAAGTTCATTTTGTCAGTGTATTCGATTTTATCCATCAACACATCTGCTCCTTCATCTGGTTTAATTATAATCAGGCTTTCGTCTTTTTTTGGTGTTCTCAAAGCTTCTCTATTTTGTCTGTCAACAAACCTTTAGCAGTATAAGTACTATTTGTGTTTCACTGGCAGCTCTGAACCAATGTTGTTTTGAATCTAGGAAGTTTACCTTCAGATGATGAGACTAAGTCATTTGTTTGTGAAATTAAGTTTTCACATCGTACATTTGAATCGAGTTGATTAAAATTATGTTTGAAGTCACAGAATTTAGGGCCGAGTAATAAAATTTTTAATTGGAACTTAACTAGTCGTACACTGGAAAAATTATGAACATACTGATTGAGGTCTGTGGGGAATTTCTTTTCTGACTTTCAGTTTTCTACTGACTTGATTAGTCTCAGTCTTTTTTCTCAGCTCTGTTTTTGGAGATTTCATCTACGTAGTCAAGAAAGCTAAGTAATAATTTCTGTGGTAGATCAACAGCGAATTTCATTTGTGATAGATTCCTTTCTAAGTCAAAGATGTTTAATTCTATCGAATTACTTTTTTTCTGAGTTTTAACCTAAATTCATTGTCTAAATGTTTGCAGTACCATGCTGTTTCCATTATTCTCATCATCATCGAGATAATCATTACCATTATTATTGTTATTGTCTAGATAGCTGCTATTCGCATGCTTCATTTCCCAGTTGCCACAGTCTAAAGAATCTATCATGACTATTGGTCTAATGTTTTATACATGAGAAAAATTATGTATATTAGAGTAAAGCCTGATGAGAGCTAACTGAAAATAACGTTGTTCTTCTTCAAATTTAGATAACGGGAATTTTTACATTCTTAGTGATATTTAAACTATTTCAAGAGGCACATACATATGTAAGATGCAATCATTACTTAGAAGAAACTCCTAAATAGAATCCTTTTCAGTAAACCACTGACAGAGAACCACTTCCTAGATTAACAAATGTATTTGTCCCCACAAACAAAAGACTGAATGTCGGATGTATTCCTTATTCTCCTCAACATTATTCACGCATTTCACTTTTTATCTGACCGATACAAACTGTCACTGACACCAGATGGAGGAATATTTGTTCATGAAATTTGCAACCAGATTGAAAAATTCCTGTTCGCTGACCATAGAATTCTAGCACCAAACAGACTTCAAAGTAGTTTTAATGTTGAGAAAAGAAGTTGAAATGCACTCAGCCATAATACAAACTATCGTGCCATATCGAGTGAGTCACATCCATTATGTGAGGGCTAATTCCCCCTAAGTGGATGACCAGATCCAAGTAATTGGAGAGGGGTTGGTACCTGTCAGGTACTGGCTGACCCAGAGAGCAACAGCTCCACACGTCACATTATACACGTAATCCATAGACTATGACTGGTAACTGTGACTAAAAAGCTAAGTTAATCGTCGCCTGATGACGGTCTCATGTGTCAAAGTCAATAAATGTAAAATGTATGCCTTATTTTGGATGTTATTTTAATTTCTTCCTCCAGCAGGAGCTTTTATCTGTGTTTCTTTCTATTTTGGCCAATCTGATTACCAAATTACTTTTAAACTTGGAATAAGATGTCACGTTTGTCGGATGTTCCAGGAGCTCCTTATAATTGTGTGTATCAGTAGTATACACCATAAATCGCTTGATGTAATAATAGGAGATGACGTTTGGTTGGCGGTTTTGAGAAAAGAGTGGAGAATATTATGACGAAATATAGAAGAAGAAAGGGGAAACAAGTGAAACTAACGAAGAAACCATATGAAGGGAAAAGCAAATATAGTAAGCATAAAAAGCTTTTGTTAACCCTCTAGTATTAATTGTAATTTGTTTGATAACAAAAATCTCTTCTATTCCACCGGTTTTGGTACCTACAAGATGAGTGAACACTGGCATACTTACCGACCAGTGACTGATACTTACCACATTTGTTGACCTGAAGGCAGCATTTAACTCAGTCGATCGTGAGATGTTGTGGTAGTGTCTGACTGTGAAGGGAGTAAACAGCAAGTACATAATGCTTATCAAAGTTCTCTACTCAAAATCACACAGCCTTGTAAGGGCTTGTGAAAAGTTTTCATCGGAACTGAAGACAAATAGTAGTTCCCACAAGGGATGCCCACTGTCACTGTTGCTATAGATGAATAAAAGAAGTAACGTCAGAGGGAAGCCATCTGGTAGACTTGGAGTATGAAAACGAAGTTGTCCTGGTAGATGAAGACGCTGACGCAATGCAGGGTTTTCTAGACGTATTGAACAGAAATCTGAGTATTTTTGGTATGTGTTTCGCTGGCACCTGTCAAATGTAAGCTGATGCTCCAGGACTGGTCCGCTGCAAACACTCACAGTTTGATGATATGCAGTGAAATGGTGGAATGTATCGAACGCTTCACTTACCTGAAGATTTACATCAATCCGAACGAGGTGGTTGCCGACGAAATCTCAGATCGGATACAAAAGGCCTGCATTTTAATTTTCCCTCCATACAGTGATAATCAAATACTTTAAATGCTCATTTTAAAAGTAGACAGGTATATAAGTAATTTAGTCTTCTATTTATTTAAACGTATATCCAACAAGTTAACTAAAACTTCAAGTGAGTTTTAATTTGATTCAGTAAGGAAACAACTTTAGAACTTTGCAATACGAGATGGCTGGGTTGCTGAATTTCTAGTAACTCAGTGCTTTGAGAAACAGCTACTTACGGGGAGGAGGTATATCTGGTAGACTTGGTTCTGGTGGTATAAATTTACCACGTCTGGCAGCACCTGTAATGAAGCAGAATTAAGATAACATTGTTACAATTATTCCTTAGACAGAAACAATACAGAATTTGTTTTGAATAGATATTTTGAAGACAGATAAGAAGTTTGTCTAGACATTGGTAAGTATAAATAGGTCTATGAAAAATATTTTGATAACTAAACTGCAGACTAAGTTTATCACAAATATGATTTAAGTAATAGCTAAACATTCTAACAACTAAACTGACACGAAATATGAAACTTACTGCAATTCCAAACAAATATATATATATATATATATATATATATATATATATATATATATTCCTGCTATAATGATCACATAAAACTTGTGATAAACAGATTCTATTGAAGGTTTTTAAATCTTCAACTATTCGATAAGAGTATGTGCAAGATAATTGGATGAAAATAACTTAACACTTCGAGAAGAAACCAGTTTTGTCTGTTAAAAAGTAGCATCACGGTGGAATTGCATCAATTACAGAACTGTGGAAAACAAGCGAACATTGTACAGTTAGAGTGAGACTAATTAGTGGTTTTCATATGCTGTCGGATGAAGTCTCAAGCTGACGACCTACAGGTTCCATGGTGGGAATATTTCAAAGAGTTTTACTCCAGTTTTCGGCTTAGCTCCACGTTCTAGGCCAGATTACTCGTCAATATAAACTTTACTTCCAAGAAGGTGATGGATCGGTCTCCTAGCCGAGCAGGAGACATCTTAGCGACGCTTCTGCATGGAAGCGAACACTTCTACCAGAGCACTCTGTTATTGTTACCTCAAAACTGACCAGTGTAATCCCAGAATCCACATTCGCCAGGTTATTCGATGATTAACCGTACTCACTCCCCTCAGAAAGACTTGCATGGCATGCATCCCACTGGGCCTCCACAATCTTTCAGACTAGATTAAGCTTACCTTCCGGAAAGATTATTCCCCTCTCACCATACTGATTCAATTCCAGAGGCTTTGTTGGGCCACCGATGTTACATTCAAAAGCTAACGATATTGGCATTCCGAATCGAAAATCACTCATCTTCTCAGAACAATACCACACCACTACTCTTGGGAATTTTTCAACAACAGTGACTATCGGAATTAAGGGGCAGGATTACCTTACTTTCGGCTGGACTACTTCCAACGTACTGAGAAAGGAGGATTTTGACGACTACCTATAGCATGTGTGCTTTGGAGGCCCCCGCCACTAATCTGTGCACATGGACCTCGTCGAAATCTTCTACTGCCAAGCCAACTTTGATAGTGGACTGGTTGTTATCCGGCAGAGCCACGTGGAGCCTCAGCATCACTACACAATCATGGGTTAACATGTTATCTCCTGTTCTCCAGGCCCGTAGGATAAACAGTGGTATCAATTACCCAGCCACAAAGGGTTTCTTCATGTTGACATCACTGGAGGTAACTATGGTGAGGCATTTGACCACCTTAAGAGAGTTACTCCCATGTTTTATAACGGGAATGTTTACATTCAGTCACTGTGACGAAATTAAGTGGCTCACATTTTTAACCTTAAAATAAGCGATAAAGTATAATTATTGTCCAGTGTCATCGATGAGTATGTCCCCCCATTCACCTTAATTTACTTCCTAGGTCATGGTTTTTCATCAAAGCCTTATTGTCACACAGAAAGCAGCTTACATGTTCATCATTTCATGGATCAATGAAGTTGAATGTTCAAACCAACGGTAATACACTGTATCATAATGGATCATTTTAGTTTATTAGTGTAATGGTTTCAGAGCTCAGCAGTTTGTAATTTGGATTTCATGTGTTAGATAAATTGAGACACTAATTTAGTGGAATTAATATGCGTCACTTACTGGAATATCAATTGAATTTTAAACAAACCTCAGTTCAGATGTCAATTAAAGTGAAATATCAATAAGAGGTGAATAGCATTTGCTTAATACTCTGACATACATGAAAATGCTTTTCCATAAAGTAATGCTGGCTTGTCTAGTACTCACACTGCTGATGGATAGTGGCTAGCATTGGAATCCAGGGAGTGGGTTTGATCCTATTTTGGACTCATTAGCCGGATATACTTGCCTCCTAATGAGTGATGTTGTTCCCACAAAGATAAGAACCGTGGGACAACCGCTTCAAAAGTCAGAACAATACCCATTGGGACAACAGGCCACGACAGCCACTCCTTAAACGAGGAGCACTGTATAGTCTTTGATGTCATCGCTTGATGAGTCTCCGTAGCTGAATGAAGTGCATTAATCAAGCACTGTTGGCATATAGGCTCCTATGCGGACGCCTCAATACTGCTGGGGAGTATTACATTATTTTGGCTGAGACTAGTGTCTGACACCCATTGTCTCAAGAATTCATTGAACTAGTGACTCCTGAAAGTTACTCCCTGTGTAACCGGTATAATTCGCCATATAGTATTTTGAAAACCAGCAGATTCTAAACTTTAACAAACAGTAAATAGCATTTGAAAAAGAGGCAAATATTGTAGGTCGTATTCTGGTGTAACAGCAATAGCGGGTAGGTATATTCATCTATAAAGTCATAAACTTAGTGAAGCACTTATCCTGAATCCCACTTCTAGTCAACAGGAGATAAATAACACCGCCGATTCTGATGTACTTGTGTAAGTAACTGCAGTCGATACATAGGTTGGCGTAGTTGCTCAAAGTATCTGGAGGATGGGAAATTCGAAACGGAAATAACTTTCTGTATTAACTTTTACTCATTTCCTCCCAATGTACCGATAAGAAGAGTAAATCATTGTAGATATGCTCTATTATGTTAAGTTCTACACTGTTTCAGAAATTCTGAGAAAAGTGTAAAACTTGGACACTACGGTAGAATTTAATTCCATATTAGATTGGTTTATCTGATTTATAACACACAGTGATGACGTTTTGAGCACAAATTATCTTTGCTCATAATCATATCAATCTAATCACACTCATTTCGACATTTGATGTTTATAGTTCTGTCACCTCATATGATTTGTTTTTATTAGTAGTATAATCTTCAATATCTCCGGTATAGGTGTTGCGTGTTGATTCAATGAAAAAAGATTCAGTAATCAAGTCATCCCATCCAGTGTCAGTTAAGGCAGCCTTAGTCAAATATCTTAGTGAGAGAGCTAGAAAACTGTCTATTCCTAACAAGGAACTGAAATACGTAAAAGAAGCGCTAGTAGTTAATAATTATCCTCCGCAGTTTATTAGGAAATTGTTAAGAACACTGGAACGAAAAGATAACAGTAACACGAGTACTAATAATAACGACAACACAAGTAGAAAGGAGTTCACAGCCTCCATTGTGTTACCCTATAAGGAAGGTACATCAGAAACCTTACGTAGGATCCTCAACAAAGCTGGAATTAGGGGACATTTAAATCTACAAACTTACTCCGAGATAAGCTTTGTCGGCTGGTTTCAGGATCCGATGGAACCGATTAAGCAAAACAATATAATCTATCAAATTCCATGTAATGACTATGAGGTTAAGTATATAGGTCAAACTAGCCAGTTGGGGTCAGTTAGAATAACCGAACATAGGAATTTAGCCAAATATAGAATGACAGACCCAAATAAGATCAATAATCTAGAGAAAAACTCGACCACTGCAATGCATGCATTACTACACAACCACAAAATAGGGTGGATGGGATAAAACACCACTGTACTTAAGTTCAATTTGATTAGGTGGAGAGAGGTTGGTCACTGAATCTTTGTTCATCGAATAAACACGCAACACCTATACCGGAGATATTGAAGATTATACTACTAATAAAAACAAATCATATGAGGTGACAGAACTATAAACATCAAATGTCGAAATGAGTGTGATTAGATTGATATGATTATGAGCAAAGATAATTTGTGCTCGAAAAGTCATCAAGTAAATAATACCGTATCACTGTGCACTTTATATCAAATCAAGAAATCTAATATAGAATTCTGACGAAGTATGCACAACTCATATGTATCAATAAAGTAACTCGAAAATTTCGAAGTTAAAAGATGCTCAAGAACCTTGTACACATTCTCCCAGTGGGTAATGAGCCACACTTATTTTCTGGGGGTTAACGATACAAGCTGACTATCTAAACCTTGCTTAGCGAGGCGGTGTTCGATTCCATGATCTATTGGTTGAAAGTTACCTTCCTAAATCAATGAGTCACAGCTCCAACATCAAAGTGTAAAAAGGAGCAAAATTTGTTGTCTACAAATGGCTTATTTTCAAACAAGAACAATTTAACTCTATTTTAAAATTCAATTTCTGTAGAAAGCACCTTCATTTTCAACTTTCTTTGAGTACTGATAATCGTTTTTCGTAGCGACGGTCACAGAGTTTATATCCAGAAGATCAAAAGGGTAGATCGTTCATTTATGGAGTGTTGTCACATCAGCAACTGCTGAAAGAGGGATAAACTTTGCTGATCGTCTCATCTGTATGAACTGTATCCGTGAACAGTGGATAGAACTTGAAGAAAGTCACTTTTTATGGATTTCGAAGCTGGTTATGGTCAGTGATCGATAGATTAAGCTATAGTGGTATTTGGTGAGTTATTAACATAGTAAGGTTACGTCCACTCAGCTCAGAGAATGCAACATGAAGATTATTCATCTCAGCTATAAATATTCTTCATTATTTTAAAATTATCAAAGCTGTTTCCCACTGAGCATCGCTCAGTATACTACTATAGCTTTTGGATGAATAACTGAACGCATCTAGGATGAAATCTATCAAACTTTAGCAAAGTAGCAGTCAAACTGTTCAGTGTTTCGAAAATAGCACGACTTCCTAAAGAATATTCACAAAACTAGTAAAAGCAAATAATACCTAATGGTATTTTTCCTGGTTGTTGATTAGTAATTTCGCTAGTAAACAAAAATAATCTTAGATATATGATGTTCTTTTCCGAAACTAGACCTATGATTTTATAGAAGCTGAATTATTCACTGGGTTGTTAATTTTGTTGCAGAACCTTCCATTGTTACAGTAGGTATCATCATCAGTGCGCCTTCACAAAAGAGTGAAGCACTTTGATTGATTACTGATAATTATCTTTGTAGACTTGAGTTGATCACACTGACCAGCCAAGTCAAGTTTAAAGCGAAATTCTTGAATATTAGAGCAAAACGTGGGAACTATGGTATTTGACATAGTACGCAGTGACACTATAATTTACCAGATGACGTTTCGAGTAGAATTCACGGTTCATACTTCTATTCAGCTAATCACACGACTTCCAAAATTCCTTAATATAACCCAACAGTCCATTCATTTATGTTAATGGTAGTAAAACATTCCAGATATCTTCAACATATGATGAGTCATTCCTGTTACATGTATTCGGTGTGGATTCAATGAACAAAGATTCTGTGATCAATCTCTCCCTCCACATAGCTAACTATATTGGATGTTAGAATGATCACACTATCCCAACTAGGGTCTATCATTCTATGTTTCGCTAAATTTTTCTGTTCCGCTTTTTTCGCTAACCCAGATGGGTTGATTTGACCTATATACTTGACCTCACAATCATCGTATGGTATTTGGTAGATTATTATTATTTGTCAGTTGGGTTCCTAGTGGAACATACCGCTTCAGTAGCACGCCTCCATTGCACTCTCTTCTCTGCAGTCCTTTGAACCTGGTTCCACGACTACCCAAAAGCTCTCATTTCTTCCTCACACCATCTCCTCCATGTCACCCTCGCCTCGGATGCCCTACTAGTCGTTTCCCATTTCGGTTCCACCCGACGACCTGGCCTGGTGCATGATGTCCCCAATCCGTCTTCTCAATGTACGACCAGTCCATCTCCGCTTCCTTCTGCATATTTGTTGGGCAATGGGTTCTCAGTTGGTCCGTTGCCAGCTAGACAGAGTTCCTCGTTGCTTGTTCTTATTCTTATACTCTAGCCATCTGATCTTCAATATCGAGCCAGCGTAGGCAGCACTTGAGGCTGTATGTCTGTAGTTTGTTGGAAATGCTTTTCGTAACGCGCCAACTCTCTCAACCATCATATAGAAGCACTGACTTGACGTTAGTGTTGAAAATCCGAATCACGTTCTTTATGCTGAGTGCAGAAGGTCTTCATATTGGTTTCAGGTTAATGAACGCCTGTCTCACTTTTCCAATCCTGGTTTTGACGTCCTCGTCTCTGCCGCCTGTAGTTGAAACAGTGCTGCCTAGATAGGTGAAAGAGGTTACTTCCTTTAAGTTTCTCCCGTTGATGGTGATTGGAGCTTGTTGTTCCTGATGCTGTTGTTGGTTGAGTATCTTCATCACCTCTGTCTTCTCTACGTTCTCTTGAAGTCCCGTCTCCCTTCACTGCCTCTTTTGTCAACTTGTTAGTTTTCGTCTGTACATCTTCGAGTTTGTGCGACATCAGACACAAGTCATCGGCGAAATCCAAGTCTTCTAGGTTCTTTTCATCGGCCCAGCCGGCGTATCCCCCTCTTCTCGATCCTCACTGTTTGTTGCATGATCCAGTTAACTACAATCAGGAAGATCATCAGGGATAGTAGACAGCCTTGTTTTACTCCTGTCTTCACTTCAAAGGCATCACTGAGCTTCCCATTGTGAATTATTTGGCATGTCGCGTTTTCATATAGCTGTTGAATGAGGCTGATAAAGGTTTGAGGTATTCCGTAGTGTTGAAGCAGTTGCCAAATTACTTCTCAGTCGACGCTGTCGAAAGCCCTCTCAAAGTCGATGAAGTTGAGGTACAGGTACAATGGACTGCCATTCTATGCTCTGTTCTATGGTGATGCGTAGTGCAGCGTTGCAATTTGATCCCCACATGGTTTGTTCTTCCTGAGTCCAGCCAAACAGCCTGTGGTGGTCGTAATTTTGAATCCAGCGCCACTTTTAGTCTCTCCAGGATGATGCGGCATAATATTTTGCTTGTGGTGGACAGGAGCATGATTCCTCCCCAGTTCTTGCAAACGCTAACGTCACCCTTCTTTAGGAGTTTGACAAGGTAGCCCTTCTTTCAATCTGCAAGTACCTTCGCTTCCTTCCACACCTTCTGCAATAGTGGTGTCAGCATGTTTGTTGTTGTCTCTGCATCTCCCATTTTCAGTGTTTCTGGTGGAATTCCATCTGGTTCTGCTGCTTTCCTGCATTTCAGTAGCTTTATGGCGTTCAGGACTTCCACTTTTGTTTGAGGATTTATGTTCACTTGTAGTTCTGTGGCTGGGCTGCAGGTGGTATTTCTGGACGAAGTGCAGGTGATGGTCGATTCAAGAGCTTCTTGAAGTGGTCTGCCCATCGTTTCCTCTGTTTCTCTTCTTTGGTAATTAAATTTGCATCATCTTTCATTGGTTTCATTCGTGTTGATCTCCTCCCTAACAGATAGTAACCTGGTTATTTGATACAATGTTGTCAGGTCTCTCTTACCTGCACACCGTTCTGATTCATTAGCCAGTGTTTCGTAGAAGTGTCTCTTGTCTTTCCGTGCAGTCTTCTTCACTTCTTCGTCCAGTGTTTTATACATTGTACTCAGTTCCTCTTCTCGTTGTGCATCCCTGCACTGGTTTACCTTCTGCATCACCATTCTCCTCTCCCTGCTCTATCAGCTTCCATGTGTCCATCGAGATCCATTCCTTTTCTTCTTTCTTCCTTTTCATACGGTTATACAGGTTTCTTTCCACATAGCTTTCAAAGACTTCCAGTGTTCATCCACACAGGTTCCTTTAGGGATGTTCCTCGACATCTCGCATTTTGTCTTGATGGCTGTTGTGAAGATGTCTTTGTAGTTTCGTCCTTCAGTTTCCGAGTGTTGTTGGTAGATTAGGTTATTTTTTCTAATTGGCTTTACTGTATCTTTTAGCCTACAAAGTTTCTCTCTGAGCGAGTTTGTGCGACCCTACTAAGATAAATAATTTAGAGCAAAACTCAGCTTCGCTGTGCATGCACTTCCCCATAGTCACACACTATAAGGTGGGATAGGGTGATGATTCTAACATCCAATATAGTTAGCTATGTGGAGGGAGAGATTGATCACAGAATCTTTGTTCATTGAATCCACACCGAATACATGTAACAGGAATGACTCATCATATGTTGAAGATATCTGGAATGTTTTACTACCATTAACATAAATGAATGGACTGTTGGGTTATATTAAGGAATGAGCCGTAAATTCCACTTGAAACGCCATCTGGTAAATTATAGTGTCACTGTGTGTTATACCAACTAAACAATGCAACATGGAATTGGAATTTCGGAAAGTGAATGCAATTAATTTGGCTCCATTGTCTTGGTGATAACATTTGTTAGGAGACCGCAGTGTATGTAAAGTGAAACACGAATTTAGAGGGAAATTCAACTCAAATACCCTCATCCTCAGATATAGTGATATGTACAATCGCCATCTTTGTTTCACATCATATCATGTCTCAAACCTGCGGAATATACTTGCATAAGGTAAACAGTGATAACATCTATTAATACAAAATTTAATTTGAATAGTTAAATGGAGTGGAGCATATACATTTATTATTTAATTTTGAACATACCGTAAATTTGTTGTATTCCCGCAATATCATCTGGATCCAATTTAACCTTCTCCCATGTACTTATGTAATAAGGATACATAATTGCAGTTGGCACAGATGAGTGACCTAACCCTAAGCTATGACCTAATTCATGAGCCGCAACCGATATCAAATTTCGATGTGCTGAAAAAGAAACGAAATTAAAATGTGTTAGTTGTTAATTGTTTGCGTTTAAACTATTTTGTCGGCCGTCTACTATAAAAATACTACGAAATTCAAAAAACGATTTTAAGATATTTGAATTGTCCCATAAAAATGTGCTCATCGTATTTATGTTTGCTTCAAACCTAATTCATCATACAACGAAAGCACTTGAGTTTTTAAACAGTTTGCATCACAGGCTGACATCAATTAGCGAAGCTCCGAAAAACTGGAATCATTGGACAGTATTTTGTTCCAATTCCGGATTCCTGAGTAACTCCGCAAAGAATCCAACCGAGAACAGTTACTTTTCGCCTTATGCACATAACGGTAACGGGTTTCTGTCAGTTCACTACATAGAGCAACCACTATTCATCCAATATTCAATCTATCATCCATTACTCTCAGGGTTTTCAGTGGTTCGCTGTTCCTACGAATTGCCATTCGACTAAACAAATCGACTATTTTTTCGAACTCACGAAGTAGGTAAACATGGCTCAAACAAAATGAACTTCGACTGACTCATTAGTTGGTGATCTTATCAGCGGCATAAGGTTGTAGGTTTAGACAATCACAAAAGAGTAAAAAATCAGACGTCCTCACGTGTGACAGCACTGCATGAAGGTAACGCTATACTGAGAACTAACAGAAGTTGGAAAATATGGACCATTGGATTCCAACCCTGTTGATCAGTGGTAACTTCCCCACTGTGGAGCCTGTAGGTCCAGCGTTCGATTCCTGGTTAGGTCATTAGTGTGCGCTACCGAGAAATCTCATACTATGATGAAACAGTAGTGCCATGCTTCCAGGTTTCCAACAGTTCTCCAACTGATGTCAGTTCCCAATGAATACCAACCTGAGATCAAATTTTGTTAACCGATGGTTGAAAGTTTAGTGTTTCATTGAACTCAATCACCCTATAGAAATTTTCTTTGTCTTAAAAAAGATTTACCCAATTAACTTTTATGAAGAAGATTTCCATTGCAGTTAAATCAGGGTGCATTAATCTACTATATTGAAAGTTAGGCCTATTTTGTATGAAATAGTAAATCATGATAAATTAGCTGGTTGTGGCTAGCAGAAGAATCCAGTACGCGCGTTTCGTCCTACTTTGGACTCGTCAGCTGGATGTACCTGCACCCCAGTGATGTTGTTCCCACTGGGACTCGGACCTCGTACCCATCGCTTCAAACGCCAAGGCGTTATCCACTATACCACGGAGGGACGACAGCCGCTTCTTGTACAACGGCTAGTAGTTAGTACTACTTATTGACATACTTGTTATTCGCGGTGTTTTGTTGAGTCGAATTGTTCGACCTTAATTGGCATATGGGCTCCAATGCGGATACCTCGATATTGCCTGAATGTTAATTAAGATAAATTGGTTGGTTGTGGCTAGCAGAAGAATCCAGGACACACGTCTCGTCCTATTTCGGAACTCATCAGCTGGATGTACCATTCAGGCAATATCGCGGTATCCGCATAGGAGCCCATATGCCCATAGAGGTCGAACAATTCGATCCAACAAAACAACGCAGAATAACAAGTATGTCAATGAATATTAAAAGTAAATCAGTTTTTGTTTGTCTGTCACTGCAACAATAAATTGTTAAATTGAACTGAACATTCAGCTTTCCGCCAAGAACTCAAGCAGTATGACTATCATGTCAAGAAGTCAAACAGTAATGTGCTTTCTACCAGTTATTAGTTCTGAAAAGTAAATATGAAACTATGGGAAATCCCAGAGAATCAGGTAGTCATTATATACAAATTTTAGTATCTGTTATCATTTGCAAAGATGCAGCTAGAAGTTTTAAAAGTTAGGTATGAAATGAATCTGTGTGATCTGCACTCATTCAACTTGTGAACTGCTTGTTTCGACATAAATTGTGAATATGTGCCTATCAAGAAGCTCCAGCTAAGAGTTCCAGGATGTCAAATACTCAGTCGTTTTTAGAAGTGCTTCTCTTACATTTACTTCCGAAATTAATCAATTCCTCAATGGTAGGGAGTTACTTAGAGGCTTTGTCTGAAGGCATGTAAGAAGTTAGATAATAATACCAATAATAACGACCAGTAAATAGTCAATTCATATATTACTTTTATGAGGTCCATCATTCCATATTTCATCATCATCAAAATGTGCATCGCCTGAAAATGAGTAAACGTTATCTGGTGTTGGATAGTAAGCGTGTGCCAATACTCCACCTGTTTAGAATAAAAATCAAAGGAAAAGAAAACTAATAAAGAATAGAGCATTGAATATACAAATACTTTTGTACAATTCATAGTCTCATTTACCTGCTATAGTCTGGTTCACTGCAATGTGAACGATCTTCGGTATCTTTCAGAAATGCTAAGTAGCCCCTGAGAACCACAAGTTCAGAATAAGCATGTAATGAAGGATCAATAGAGGGATCTTTTGTTGAACGTGAACATTTGCAAGACACGGTTAGCATTAAGGGCATTCTTACTATGATAAGGATTTTCAGTGTGGCAGATTATTGAATAACATATATCACTGAGGTAAACACCTCTGCACTAATTTCAGGTGTACTGTTAGCTGGAGGTGATACAATGGTTTCGATTCACCATTATGTATTTTTCTGTAAATGCTTTTCACCAGAAGGTCTGAAGGAGATCCCTAAGAAATAATTCTACCATGATATTACAAGTATTTAATTACTTATTCTTGGTTTGATTTATTTGTCTAACATTCAACCATGAAACGTACTGAGTAAAATAGTCACGAGAATAGAAAACGCAAGTTCATCTAGGAATTACAAATCAACAACTTAAAGAATTCTATGGGCCATTTGGTCATAAATGCATATCAATAACATTGCTTGACACCAATATATTCAGGTTCTTAATAACAATTTCCATCATTAATACATAATTAAAACACCGACAGTATCGAGGTCTCTGTGTCAGAGCCCGTATGCCAGTAAAGATTGATTAATTCGGTTCAGTCAACGATGGGATAATACAAGTAACAACATTGAGACTATACCCATCACACAAGAATTAGCTGTCGTGAACCGGTGGTCTAGTGGTTAACGCTCCGTCTTTTGAAGCGATCAACCTAGAGTTCGAGTCCCATCAGGAACGACATCAATCACTAAGAGGCAGGTTCACCCAGCTGAAGAACCCCAAGTGGGACGAAACGCGCATCCTGGATTCCACCGCTGGCCACTATCCATCAATAATAGCTTAGTAACACTGTTGCAAATAACTATAGAACCAAAATTTTAAATTTTCTAGTGAAAAATCTTCGTGGGGAAGTTGACCAATTAGCTTGATGGGAATCAAACTTTTACGGTCTGTTGTCTTTTATTCTCCTTAGAAGTTCCTGTATTATTCCTTGCGATTTTCTTAGAAGATGGATAAAACTGAAGGTAGTCCCTACGAAAATTACACTCAGCTGAAAAAAAAATGTAAGCTAGAAAGCATTCGACAGCTGTTGTACTCTGTTCTAAAACACTTCAAACAAAGTGCACTGCCAACTGCAAGTCCTACAAGTCTCAAAACAAACATGCTACTTAGCATGCTCTGCTGAAGAGGCTGAGTTTCACAGTGATCAGTGGTATTAACAGCTGATGGTTGGATTATCAACAGATTAGACTGAAATTTCGAGTGTTTGCAACTAACTTTCGTTAAGCGGGTGCTCAAAACTCTCAGAAAGTGACTTATGACTTCATAGAGACAAAGAATATGATCCACTTAATATGATTTACGACTGTTTCTTTGATATGGTACATAGGTAGGAAGTTGTAGAGAGGCAAGTAGTCAAAATCATTAGGCTGAAAATACACCTTATGTAAGTTTATAGCGGGCCTAAGTACAACTAGACGCTTCCAATGTCAAGTTATTTCCGCAGTATAACACAGAACATTCTAGTGTCGTACATAGATCCGTTCAAACCAATGCGTAATTTGTTGCTATAGTTTCTAGATAAGCATTCTTCCCATTGTCTCAGTATCTCGTAAGTCATATTGTTGCTGTTATTATTATTTTTTATTATTAGTCCCTTGGGTTCCTAGTGGAACATAGGGCTTCAGTAGCACGCCTCCAGTGACCTCTGTTCTCTGAGATCTTTTGAACCTGGTCCTACGACAGCCCACAAGCTCTCATTTCCTCCTCGCACGACCTCCTCCATGTCACCCTCGGACGTCCAACTCGTCGCTTCCCATGGGGATTCCACTCGAGCAACTGGCCTGACGCGTGATGTCCCCAGTCGGCCTTCTCAGTGCATGCCCAATCCATCTCCACTTCTTCCTGCATATTTGTTGCGTGATAGGTTCTTGGTTGCTTCGTTCCCAGAGTTCCTTGTTGCTTATTCTTTCTGGCCATCTGATCTTCAGTAGCGAGCCAGCGCAAGCAGTTGTTGATGAATGTCTGTAGTTTATTGGAAATGCCTTTCGTGACGCGCCAAGTCTCTGAACCATGCAAGAGCACTGACTTGACGTTGGTGTTGAAAATCCGTATCTTGTTCCGCATGCTGAGTGCAGAAGATCTCCAAACTGGTTTCAGGCTAATGAACGCCTGTCTTGCTTTTCCGATTCTGACTTTGACGTCCTCGTCCGTCCCGCCTGTAGTTGAAACAGTGCTTCCTAGATAAGTGAAGGAGGTTACTTCCTTTAAGTTTCTCCCGTTGACGGTGATTGGAGTTTGTTGTTGGTGGTGGTGCGGTATCTTCATCACCTCTGTCTTCTCTATATTCACCTGAAGTCCCCTCTTAGCTGCCTCACCTTTTCTATCAACTTGTTAGTTTTTGCCTGCAGATCTTCAAGTTTATGTGACATTAGGCACAAGTCATCGGCGAAATCGAAGTCTTCTAGGTTCTTTTCCGCCGTCCAGCGTATCCCCCTCTTCTCGCTGCCTACTGTTTGCTGCATGATCCAGTCCACCACAATCAGGAATATCATGGGGGATAGTAGGCAACCTTGTTTCACTCCTGTCTTCACTTCAAAAGCATCACTGAGCTTCCCATTGTGAATTACTTGGCATGTGGCATCTTCATATAGTTGTTGAATGAGGCGGATAAAGGTTTGCGGTACTCCGTAGTATTGAAGCAGTTTCCAAATTACTTCTCGGTCGACGCTGTCAAAGGCCTTCTCAAAGTCGATGAAGTTGAGGCAGAGAGCTGATTGCCATTCTATGCTCTGTTCTATGATGATGCGTAGAGTAGCGTTGCAATTAGGTCTGCACATGATTTGTACTTCCTGAAGCCTGCCTGTTCCGGTCGCAGTTTTGAATCCAGTGCATCTTTAAGCCTCTCCAGGATGATGCGGCTTAATATTTTGCTTGCATTGGGTGGACAGGAGAGTGATTCCGCGCCAGTTCTTGCAAACACTGTGGTCTCCTTTCTTCGGCAGTTTGACAAGGTAACCCTTCTTCCAATCGTCAGGCACCTTCTCTTCCTTCCACACCTTCTGCAATAGCGGTGTGGTGTGAGCATGTCCGCTGTTGTCTCTGCATCTGTTCTCAGTGCTTCTGGCGGTATCCCATCTGGTCCTGCTGCTTTCCCGCATTTCAGTAGCTCTATGGCGTTCAGGACTTCCATTTTCGTTGGGGGATTTATGTTCACTTGTAGTTCAGCGGCTGCAGGTGGTATTTCTGGACGAAGTGCAGGTGATGGTCGATTCAAGAGCTTCTTGAAGTGGTCTGCCCATCGTTTCCTCTGTTTCTCTTCTTTGGTAATTAAATTTGCATCATCTTTCATTGGTTTCATTCGTGTTGATCTCTTCCCTAACAGATAGTAACCTGGTTATTTGATACAATGTTGTCAGGTCTCTCTTACCTGCACACCGTTCTGATTCATTAGCCAGTGTTTCGTAGAAGTGTCTCTTGTCTTTCCGTGCAGTCTTCTTCACTTCTTCGTCCAGTGTTTTATACATTGTACTCAGTTCCTCTTGTCGTTGAGCATCCTTGCACTGGTTTATCTTCTGCTTCACCATCCTCCTCTCCTCTATCAGCTTCCAGGTATCCATGGAGATCCATTCCTTGTCTTCTTTCTTCTTCCTTCCTAATACTGTTGTGCAGGTTTCTTTCCACATAGCTTTCAAAGACTTCCAGTGCTCTTCCACACAGGTTTCTTCAGGGATGTTGCTCGATGTCTCCCATTTTGTCTTGATGGCTGCCTTGAAGATCTCCTTTGTAGTTTCATCCTTCACTTTGTGTTCCGAGTGTTGTACTTGAATTGAGGTCTATCACCAGCTTTCTTGAAGGCTTTTAACTTGATTTGGAAGGTTCCTTGCACTAGATAGTGAGTGGTATGAACCTACATCTGCTCCTCTTCTTGACCTTGTGTTAAGTAGACTGCGTCTCCATTTTCTTGAGATTGAGATAAAATCGATTTGGTTTTTAGTGTGTCCATCTGGTGAAATCCATGTCGCTTTGTGGATATCTTTGTGCCTGAACACACTGCCTAGCCTCCAATCACCAAATCGTTGAGTTGAATGCGCAGAATTCTGCAAACAATTCTCCATTCTCATTCATTTCACCTAGCGCCTCTCGACCCATGGTTAGTTCTCTTCCTGTGTTTTCTGCTCCCAGTTTGGCATTCATGTCACCCCGCCCATTAGAATTTTGATATCGCCAACTGACGTCTTGTCCAGTGTTGATTGAAGTTGTCTGTAGAAATCCTCCTTTTTCTCTTCATCTGCATTATTTGTAGGTGCATAACATTGTATGATTGTGACCTTTCTTCCTTTTGAGTTGAATCTTGCTGTCATGATCCTGCATGAGGAGATTGGTTCCCACTGCATGAGAGCCTTCGATGCTCTTCAACGGGACATCATGATAGCCACTCCCTCAGTGTGCTCGTGGTTGTCGTCTGGGTGACAATATCGGAGTAGATTATTGACTCTCCAGTTGACAGTTTGGAGAGTCCACTCCCATTCCATCTGCTTTCGCAAATCCCAAGCACTTCGATGTGATACCTTCTCATCTCCTTTGCAATCTGGGCTGCCTTACTGGGTTCAAACATCGTACGGACATTCCATGTCCCCACGTTTACTTTCGCTTTCATCGAGGGAGAGAAGACACATCGGCCAATTGGCTTCCCGAAGGCTTTCACCAACTGGCGTCATTTCGCCTCTCCGATTCCAGCGGGGAATAAGTTTGTTTTCATTTTTTATATTTTGTTTGTGCTTTGAAGTTTCTTTAGCGGTTAGATTTGTTTTACGGGGTAGGGTTGCTAGCCCTATGCCCAACCTTCCCTCTTTACCCGGGCTTAGGACCGGCTAGTAACTAGTAAACTAGTTAACCAGACGAGGTTTGTTGCTGTTAAGATGAGCTTAATTACCATATGCACATATACTACTATTCAGTAGTTTGAATTTTTCTGAAAAACTTCCTTCATTCTGAAGTATTTCGAATAGCATTGGAATCCAGGACACGTGTTTCGTCCTGTTTGGGATTCGTCAGCTGGATACCTCTATACCCCAGTGAGTGGTGTTGTTCTCACTGAGACTCTGACGCAGCACTGATCAATAAGAACACCATAGGGCCGCAATGGTCACACGTTGTATGATGGGGAATTTCAATCTACGACATCGAAACTATACCCATAGTACAAGAAGTGACTATTTGACTCAGTATCCCAAAAGATAAAGCTCTGGCGTTTGAAGCTAGGGGTGCTTGGTTGAAGTTTCAGTGAGAAAAACACCACTCGCTAGGGTGCAGGTAAGTCCAGTTGGTGAATCTTAAACAGGAGAAAGCTTACCTCTTAGGTTTCCTTGCTAGCCACCGTCAGGCAAACAAAAAGATAATAAACAGATAGGCAATACCAAAGCGTCTACATGGGAGGCTGACTGATTTAATTCAGAACACCACAGGGAAATTGCAAGTACCAATAAATAATAATATCTTGAATAGCGTCTTATTTTATGAGCACTGTATAATCAAATGTCGTGCTATCTGACCACTTCTCAAGTCGAACAATTCATTACTGATTGTTCTACTTATTTGAGAAACGAGAAATCTACCAACCATATTAAATCTGTGAAACTGACCTGCTCCATCAAATGGTATTGAATCACCGTGTTTACCAGCGCCAAAACGTATCACGATATCAGCTGGCTTGTAATAATCTTTTTCTTCAACGAAGTCCAAATTAACCACCCTTGACCATAAGTTAAATGTATGCTGAAATACTGCATGTGTTCGTACTCTGGATAAAAAGTTTGATGGATAACTTTGAATTCTATAACAGAAAAAGAGGTAGACATGAATAAGCAATATGTTTTCAATGATCAATCATACATTAAGTAGATCTAGCACAGTATAAAATTATTAAAATAACGAACTTTTTCAAAAAAGGATAATCTCTATACAAAACTGAGTGACCTACAAGAACTGACTGGTAATCACAATACCAGTCAGATGATTCCTGGAATACTGTTTCAAGTGGAAGTTAGATTTAAGTCTTCTATTCAACTTCATTTGTTTTATCAGTAAGAGTATATAGAATGTATCAAAAAAGACTACTGCAAATAGTTAAAAATGATTGAGTATACTTTCCATGGTAATGAGTCATTTCCAGTTTATCTGCATGAATAGGACGATGGAATGTATAGGGTTTAGCAATATCTTTCAGTCACATCATGCCTACAGAATGTCCGTTTGATGAACAGAAATACACTGCACGTTGATCAGATCCTTGAGTATCAGCTGAAGGATGTTCGGTTGGGTATTGTAAATCCTAAGTTGACGTTCACCTGATGATTTTGAATAATGAGTCCCGATGATGAGAATACTTCGTTTGTAGTTGGTTAGAGACGGTTGATAGAAAACCTTGTTTGACTTCGGTTCCGTGCCTGTTTGCACTGGCCAATAAGGTGTATCTGTTGTCTAGAGGGAAATGATATCCGGTCTGAGATTTGAGCCCGAATCACCTAGTTCCGCAATCACAGACGTTAACACTTAATCTGAATGACAAAATGCTCGCCATGAGGAATGACTGCATTCTATCTGATAGTACTTAGAACTTGATGACACGAAATAGGTTATTCTCCAATGAAGAAACAATGTTATCCAGTCATACACACGGTCAGTCTTGGCCTTAATATCTCAGTGACAGCTTATTTAACTGCAACAACCGGTGAAAAAGTTTTGAATATCAGACTGGACGTCGGTCACCTTGTTGACGATTGATGAAACAAAGGTGCACTGTGGCGGTGATTCTCTTGATTTACTAAGAATATTCCCAACCGATCGACAGAATCTGGTCAACACTCAGGTTTTGGTTTTAAATAAATAAACAACTATACGACAATAAGTTAACCAGAAAAGGATACCAGGAAACTTTATGTTCTTTTAACTTTTTCGGAGTATCCATAAAAGTAACCGTTTATAGCTACTCACATTAGACTATAAATCTATGCTGAACGATGGTATTTTCGTCCATCCCTCTTACAGCAGATTAGTGTTTGAAGTCTTTTATAGGTAAACTGAAGCATCAATCCTGTAACTGTGTATACAAAGCCTACTGTGCGTACTGTATTCATACTGGATGGTGATTGAAGGCAAAATCAAAATTTGGGCTGTGGCGAGATCCCAATCAGCGACCCCCTCGCTATGATACCGATTCGGTAACCCGGAGGTCACTGGTTTAAATCTCAGTGCGGCCCAGGCTTTCATTACACTTTCAATCATCAATAAGTATCAATACAAGTCTGCTGAAACCCGCTTATCATCTCAGATAGTCAAACTGATATTTTATATGTTGCAAAAGAGGAATATTAAAAGTTTAGAAGATGACACTTCGCTACTTAAACTGTAGAGTATCATGATGTAGCGAGATGCCCTTTCGTGATCAAGAAATCGCAACGGTTAACAAGTCAGCAAGTTGATAACAACAGAATATATACCTTCCAATTTTTGCTTTTTTGATCATCATGAAATGACTATTTTTAAAGATCGTGAGGTAAATTATTTGGGTAATGAGTTCTAAAAACTTAAACATTTAAGTATCCTGGATTTAAAGCATAAAAATGATAAGATTGGTTTACAAATAAAAGATATTTTTAACATATTTAAGAGTTTTATTCACGACTTGCTCTCATTAGGTTAAATAGCTACTTCGACTAAGAAAATGACCATTTTGGGGTTTGCAGAGATTTATTGATTTCAAGTTGTTATTTATCATGGACTTATGTCAGCTGGGGGAACACTGGAAGCCTGGGAGCACTGAATAGCTGTTTCGTCCTGGCATGAGACTCCTAGGCAGCGCGTACCCATGACCCTGCTAGGGATCAAACCCAGGGTCTACAGGTTCTGCGGTCAGCACGTTACCACTAACCCACTGGATCGGAATCCATGATCCCGACCACCACCCATAGTCATTGTTGAGTATCTGTCCTCACGTCCACTAGGTTTGCCCCAACAGTCACGGCTTCTGGTTGGAACTTCAGGAATTACCTCCCGAAGCTAGCCACCAATGAGGTGCTGGGTTTGATCTCCGGTGGGGTCATGGATGCGCACTGTTGAGGAGTCCCATACTGGGATGAGACGGCTGTCCGGTGCTCCCAGGTTTCCATTGCTCTTCCAAATGATGCCAATCAATGAAGAATAGCAACTCAAAAAGGACTCGTCATATAGTCTTAGTGATGGTCTCACACAAAACTACTGTAATTATGACCTAATTTATGATGGTAAATATTTCGTAGGTTGAACTAGTTCGACAAATAAGGTAATTTATTTCCAAGAATATTTTTTTATACTTTCAATAGCTGTGTGCTGAAATTTCTGCAGTGATCACGTACACATGTATAAAAATAAACGGACAGAAAGTGCATCAAGTCAAAAGCTATTTTGAGCTGATGTTGATGTTATTGATTGTAATTTCCTGTCACTGGTTGAACAGAATCTACCAGTCACAATTGGCCTATAGGATCCCGCGTGGAAGTCTCGATATTGCCATTTATTAAAGTTTATCAGTAAGGATGGATAGTGCTCACGGGAGGGGGGATTCTGGACACTTATTTATTCCTGCTTTGAACTCGTCAGCTGGATGTACCTGCACGCCAGTCAGTGATGTTGCTCTCACTGAGAGTAGAACTCAGCACCTACTATTTTAAATCTCAGAGCGTTATCCACTGGGCCACCGATGGATGATAGCTAGAACTATATCCATCGTGCAAGAAAAGGCTTTTGTGACTCAGTAACCGAAGGGATAACTCTATAGTGTATTCTTGGGATGGAGTCTCAGAGGGAACACCATCACTTACTCGGAAGTAGGTGGATCCAACTGAAGAGTCCTAAATAGGACAAAATACGTATCCTGGATTCCGCTGCTGGATACCATTCATCATTCCTGGATTAATCTTATCCACTTAGTTACCATTGTACTTGTTACTGAGTTACAAAAGTTAACTTTATTGGACCTGTAATACTCTGTAGTTAGAGGATTATTAAAATATCAACTATTGTCCTTTATTTCGATGAACTCATAAGGTGTAGATTAATGGAATTTAGGGTAAGCCTGGCACAAAATGAGGTAAATTTCACGTGTGTACAATAACTCAGGTAACGTATAACTCTTAAGATGCTAAGTTTTAAGATGACCCAGAACGTACTATATCACGTGCATATAATGAAATAAAAATATATGTAAATATCATTTGTAAAGCTTGCATGGATTTAAAAACATACTGTCATAACATACAAAGTTCAGGTTGATTTTAGGCGTACGATTAAAATGAAGGCATATATTCATTTTTCAGCATCAATCAGTGTATCATTTTTCCAACTAATAAATTGATAAAAACATTTTATTATCACAAAACCGATAGATGTTTACCAATGTAACGAAGGTTTCAAAACAATAACTTTTGGTATTGCGTAGTTGTAAGCTAAAAGGTCGTGAGATATCAGACCTAAATGATTTCATTTCATTATGATTATTATTCATATTACAAGTCAGATATGTTTCAAAACGGGTAATCTGATAACACACAACTCGACTGCTTAAATATATGTATGTATGTTGAATAATAGGACTTCCCGAGTTGATGTGTCCTCTTCAATGTTACGTAAAAGCAGGTTACTCATTATTTCCTCCCCTAACAAGTGAGAAAAATTCCCACAGTCCACCCTATTTTAGTGTCAGACGTTAAAAGCCAACCTTCAATAAGGCCTGCTTGTTAGCATTCAATAACTACAATTAAGAGGAAGCCGTTATTCCCTCGGTGATACAAACCTGCATCACAAATCGCTAACATAAGAGGGTTTAGAAATAAGCTATCCAGACCATGACTGCCTCTCTATAGGAGTGCATATGCATATAAATCAATCACCACTGGGTAACCTATGTAGCTATTTAGACCATAGTGATTGGCGTAAATAGAAGTCATAAATCTGATAGTCAATCATGATAGTGTATTCATTGTAATTCTTGTTCAAGCTGTTGTTGTGGATGGTATCGAGAAATAAGAGATAACAGCTATTACACGCTGCTTCGTTTACAATAATACTCACAATTATATTCACTACTAATTAAAACATAAGTAAACTATCAGAAGAAGCTGTCAGACGGAGAAGTCTTAGCATTTACTGTCCAGCATCATATCATATGATAGGTCTAAAACCAATTAAAAATGCCCCATTTTGTTTTATTATGTAAAGCTGAAGAATGTATGGAAGCCATATTTTGTGGTGTAAGATTTTAGATTCTGAACAAAAACGCGATGTTTACAAACAACACAATATGGAGGTCTCCATAAATTAACTGTTTTAGAGAGAGCTGTTTCATGCTTGTTCATGACGTCCATAAACTGCATACCTATAAAAGGATGCATGAATTATACGCCCAAGAGCATCTGTTGAGCAGTCAGATATGAATTCTCTAAATATCATTTTTGTTATCTTATTTGATTTGTAATATAAAAGAACTACACTTCAAGATCATAAATGAGTATAGTTGACTTAGTGGTGGCTAGCAGCAGAATCCGGAAGGCACGCTTCGTTCTAATTAGGAATTGTTAGATAGATGTATCTGCACCCTAGTAAGTGATGGCGTTCCCCACCGACGAGTTCCAAATGAGAAGAAACGCGCATCCTGTATCAAGCTGTCAACCAGTTATAACAACAAATATTCAGGTAATATCGAGGCATCCACACACTAGCCAATATGTTAACATATGTCGACAAATTCGATGCAGTGTAACAACGGGGAGTTATAAATATCAGGAAATAAGTGAGTATTCTTTATAATCACTACATTAACTAACGCTTCAGGTAACCATTTGCGATGGGATTTCCTGAAAATCCATTTCTCTCTAATGAGTCACTAAAAAACGTAGACTAGTACTCAGCAGTCAGGTGGGCGTTTATAAGGAATACCTTTCCTAAAGATAAGCTTATCAGAGAAATTCTTTTCAAAGAACTACTAAGAGTCGGCAAACTTTGGTCAGATGTTTCTAGTTCCTTTTTGGCTAGCATTAGTCAGACAGAGGTACGTTCTGACCAAAGGGGCTCCGGTTTACTTAAGGCCTTACAGCATGAAAAATGTTGTTTCTGGTACTCTTTGTATCTAAGTACAACTTTCATAAACGTTTTCACAATCTGTTGGCTATTTTGCAGTGAAATATGAATCCTCCTGGTAGTTGGTCATTAAGCTCAAAAGGATGGCAAATTAGTCATACTTAATAACTGTGACTTCAGTCAGTTCATTAGGCTGGCTGAAATTCAGTGGTATAAATATGGGGATCATAGTACAGTTTAGACTATCTATTTTATAAAAAGATCTAAACCTATTAAACTCAAAAATATTTTTTACTTTATACAAAATGCGAAGTACCTTAGAGAATAAAGTGAGCGTGTATTTTATTCATCAGAACCTGGCCTAAATAACTTATTGGTAGTCTCTGACTTCAATACTGAATGATGCTTGTTCTAGTTACCAAGAGGACACCAGCTTCTATGTCGTCGCTGAAACGCCCTGTTGATGTGTGTCTACGAGCACGAAACCCAGATTGACCAGATCTTCCTGCTGATTGACTTCCAAAATCCAACATAAAAGTACAGTGAACCATAATGTCACATCACAGTCTAGTGGACACATTGCTAACTCGATCGATTTCCGTTAGTGCTGAGCACAAGGAAACAGAGAGTTTCATCGGTTACCCGCTGACGACCGATTCGTGTAATGAAGAATCTAAATTATCAGGTTCACTGCTTTCTGTTTAAACCTTTATGAATAGATATTCTGTAAAACAAACTATTAACTCATTTATGCTCTTCGTTTGAATATTCATCTTTTTGTATTCTCTAGAAGTGGATAAAAAGTCAGATTGTTTTGAAATAGTGGAGGATAATTTGTAGCTCAGGTAAATGGTCTTGGTTGCATTGTGTATTCTGAGCTGGGTTGTTTAGTCGACTAAACGACCAGGAGTCAGTCAGCAAGAAGAAGGATGTTTATATGCGACCTTGAAAAGGTGGTGTTTTGTCGGAGGTTTCGACGTCTGTCATTCGTTGGTATCAAAACCATTACGACTTTACTTGCCGACTGAAAGGCGTACGCCTTACCTTCACATGAATAAATCGTCTACTCCTGGTAATGCTAACAAAATTGTTATAATAAAGGAAATATTATGAAATGTAAGTTATGTTTTGCATAGTCAGGTTTACTGTAACTACTTGTTTTATATCACTGTGAATTGTCACAAAATAATAATCTGGCGTTATTGATGAAATAGGATATTTCTAAACTACTTAAACGATTTTCTTTGCCACAGTTGTTACTCCACATGTAGATAAAGTGCACAAGTATTCAAGTCTGAGAAAATTAACTCTCATTTATATGAATCTTTCCGGCTTATCTCTATAAAAATCTTCTGTTTATGAATTCATTTTATACCTCTGTTGAACCAACTAACGGTAACTTTATTTTTTTAGATGTTTTCATATACCTGGTAAAATCTAGAAATTACTTGATGAAAGCTTGTTCATGACAAAACATAAACCTTTTAGGAAAGGACAGGCGGGTTTTGAGATGATGGAAATGATTTGTAGCTGTGGATGAGGATGATGGTGGCTTAGTGTTCTCTGTGCTTTTGTTATGGATGTTTGATCATAAGGCTTGTTGACATCCTCAACACTAACTACATAAAGAAGTGAAGCATATTCTTCGGTGCTGATGATATCACCAAACCTGGTGATGAGACGTACATGACAAAATATCAAACGTCAGAGAACACTAAACCACAAACAACTTCGAGGTTTATAAATAACATTTTATACCTTCAGCGCTTTCTACTCGTATGAATATGAAGAGTAAAACTGAGACAAATTCCAAACCGCTATCAAATTTAAACTAGTAACAGCAGAAATTTTAATCGGTCGGAATGAGGATAGGATCCGATAACATGTTATATCTCACAGTTTATCGAATGATCACAGATCTCAAAATAGAACACACTAATTGTTAACCCTAAAAAGTTAAATCCATTAAAAAACAAAAATAAAACCGGTTAAATTGAAAATGTTGGTGCATAACAATTTGACAACAATAAAAATAATTCTTATCAATAGACAACATTTTACACACTGCCATGTTAACTGCTTCTTTGTCCATTTCATTTTCTCATCACCAATTAAATAACGTTTCTTTCGATTTAATAATCTGCCATGTTCAATATTCATTTGTAAATTAGCATTCTGTAGAATTATGGAATGATTATTAATTAAATGGAATGTACTGTCAACTGTCCGCTTTGATGATGACGAATATGACAAAGATGATGGAGATACTGATGATGCATGCTTTGAATTCGTTTCTTTCGAGTTAGTTTGTCTATCTGGATTACCACAACGTGGCGCAATTAACAATTCCTTTGTAGCTTTATCTAATTTTTTTGTAATCGGTAGATTAAATTGCCTTTGAAATTTTTCAATAGCACTTATAAATTCTTTTGGAGGATTTGTCAATGATATTTTGTCTGGATAGGTAAAAGATTCATAAGGATTGTTTTCTGCTGCTATGGGATTGTCATTGTGAGACAGCTCATTCACGTAACCATACTGATAAAGTAAACGCTATTGACAGAAAATTAAAACAAAAGAGAAGGGGATAATTGAAAGTAGCTAAAGAATATTGAATTATTGCGAGTTTTGAATATGTAATTCATAAAATGAAGGAGTTTTCGACTATAAGTAGATATTTGTCAAACAATAATTCAATACGGAAGCATAGACGACTGAACTCGGGCATCAACCCCATCTACGGCTACACAAACCTTCCAAACAGTGTCTGTTATTCCAATACTTACACTAATGAGGCGGAATAAATTGGTTTCTGGTATCATATTGGTTGCTATCACTGAGACAGGTGATATTTTTTGTCTTGGATCTTCGCACAGCTATCTTCGAGCTGGTTGTTAAGGATAGTCTGACAGTGGTAATAAACAAATTGGTCATCAGTTTATACCCCGTGTGGCTAGCCAGTCACAAGTACTCAGCTCTGACCAAAACCTGTCGATCCACTTGAGAGGTAATTACATGACACTGAGGTGCACAGAGTTTTGCAGCTACGTGTTGGTAACCAAAAGTCATGAAATCTAGATTTCGACGGTACTGGCCCTCATCAGTACAGTTCATCTATAACGATGAAGAAGCTGATGTTCCATCGGTGATTCCAACCTGCATCAAATTCAACACCGAAAACTACATTCAGTTTTACCGAATAAGTATCATAAATTATTACTGTAAGGAGTTATAATGCATACTATTGAAAAGCTGCACAATAGAAAGGAACTGTCATCTATCTTTCACTAGTATGAAACAATCATTTTTAACAACAGCTTGCAATGAAACTTTCACTATTACAGTTATCTCATTTGGTGGAAAAATTAAACAGATCTTGAGAAATTTGTTTGAGAACATATTGTAAAAGCCAGTAGGTATCATTCAGTAGGCTATTAGAAAGTGAGAATCATTGAATAGTTGTATCTTCATAGCTAATATTTACTCATTTCTATAGACAGTTTAAAAAACTCTGGGGGTTGACTTCAAGGTGTTCATTGTTTACAGTGATCAATTCGTAATGTAACTAGAATGTTCGGAGTGAATAATACTTTCTTTTCTATCAATTCACTAACTTTCAATCTGGAGGTTTTTAGGGATTTATTTATTAATTTCTGGTTGGTATTCATTACGGACTGACAACTGCTGGAGAACCACTGAAAACCTAGGAGCATTGGACAGCTGTTTGGCTGTAACACAAAACTCCTCAGCGGTGTGCACCCATGGGGCCACCCCGCCATCGGTCCAACCCAAGACCTTCAGGTTCCGCGACCGACAAGTTACCATTGAGCTAGTGAATCAGAACCATATAGTCCACATTTCCTGCTTCTGTCAGTTCGCGACGTTGCATGATCTTGCAATCTTTATTACAGCAAGTACTTGTCTTTGGGAGTTCTAAACGTGATTTCAATGACCAATCCAGCATTGCTAAACAGCATTACTACGAGTAATTTAATTGCAACGAAATTTTTTTATTGATTCAATAACATGCTATTTGTTTCCTCAGAATAGCATGAAATAACAACAGTACTGCAAGACTGAACTGTATGTTCACTGGACCATTACCAATTTTATGTTATCTGGTTCTCAGTGCTGACCAGATTCTGTCAATCATTTAGCAGTTTTGTTAGTAAACTAGGAGAATCACCATTACGGTACACTTTTCTATGATGTTTGAGGCTAGTGGAAGGAAGTCCTACTTGACCACGGCTTTGTTTTAAATGACAGCCGTCAAGAAGGCATATTTGAAACCTCGTGGAGACTGTTGTCGAGTCTTGGGTTTGAACCAGCTTCGTCCATTTCTGCAGTCAGAGACTTTATCACTGTGATATTTGAACTGCGACTGACCCTTTGAATGACTGAACTAAATAGACTGACTGGTCATTGGAGAATAACCGATTCTATGTTGTATAGTCTTGAGTGCTGACCAGATTCTATCGACCATTCGGCAATGTGGTTATCAAGGGAAGAGACTCACTATCACGGTGAAATTTCGCTTGCTGTTAAGTGATTTGACGTAATCGGTCTGAAAGGCTCATTCATGACATCTCTGAATGTAGCACTGTATGATGTGATTTCTGACCTTTGAGGAGAAATCAGTACCCTGGTAGCTACAGATACGCCTTATTTACAAGTTCTATGAAGCAATGGATACCTTCAACCACTTGACAATGTTTTAGGTCTTTGGATTTTGCACTACCCTCAGGAATTGTGATAAGTATGCTGTCTTCAGGAAAATGTAGTAAGATATGAAAAGCTCACACTTTGAAACCCGAATAGTTTGTGTATCAATACTTACGAGTGGATATTTTGCTCATTATCGTCATAACACATTACTTGATTCATACAAGAAGCCATACGTCTTCGCTTTCAGAAGACTTAAGTCAAACGGACTATCAGTCAATCGAAAAAATAATTTCATGTGATTTCAACTAACTTGATGTTGATAATGCTATCGTGTTTCTATCGAAACGATCTACATATCTATTTTGAATCCTCAGCATGCTGATTTAAAATCCGTTTGCTTAAATATGTTACTACTATGTGGTTTTGAGGAATGAGTAACTTTAACCGTACTCTCTTTCACCAGTTTTCAACAACAAAACAAGCTTGGCAAACCAAAGTGTTAAACAGATACCTCACAGTTTACTTAGTGGTCAGCAATGGAAACTAGGAAGTGTGTTTTATCCCACTAAGGATTCTTCAGCTGGATGTACCTGTACCTCTGGATTCCACTGCCGACTACTAACTAAATTATAACATAATGAATATCCAAGCAATATTGAGACATCCACATAGAAGCATATCTGCCAATAGATGTCGGGCACTTCTACCCAGCATAACAGCGGTAAATAACAAGTATCAATAAGTAATAGCAAACAGATATTTCACTACGGAGAAGAAACACTCTGACTTAATTTAGGAGTGACAATGGCTGTCATAGAAAGTAATGACTGGCATTCATTTGAATCTCAATTAACCGATTCATAATGTGTATGATAAGCATGAAAGCCAAAAGTATTTTGTTAGGCTTTGTTGCCAATCCTGGTGATGAAACGTCCACATCAAAATACCAAAACTTAAAGAATGCCGAACCACCATCACACATAATCACTGTTTTCATATTCTCAGGTTGTAACAAAATAGATGTTTACAAAGAAACATTTCAGGTTGCTAGAAATGTAGAAGACAAAGTACCCAACTAAATTTGCGGTTAATGATGATTGATTGGTTTGGCGATAATTTTCATCGTGAACCAACATCAGTTAGACGGATGATAAGAGTCGGAAAGTGTGTATCATTGGACTCTGACCAGATGTCTGAAAAGTAACTTGCTTGTCATAAAACCTGGTGTCCTGGGTTCGACTCCGCTTTGTATCGTCACTGCGCATGTCTGAGGAGTCCCGAACATGAACATAATGGCTGTCCTATGTTCCTAGCTTTCCAATTCTCTAAGTGATGTCTGTCTTGAAAGTAACCATTTATTTTCGGGATCAAATAATGGTTATTTTTTAGGTTCATTAATTATCAGTGAAATATGACAGTATAGATGTTCACTTTAGTAGTACGTTGACTACTAGCAGTGCTCGGTTGGTAGGGCGCTGGGCCGGTGACTCAGAAGCCGCTGGTGCGTATTATGCTGTGACTCAGATTTTCACTTGACCTTCAATCACCACCTAGTATCGATAATCCAAGTCTATCAAACCACTGCTATTTCAGATAGTCCAATTGATAAATGACAATCATTAACAAATTTCTCAATCTAATTTAGTGGTTTTTTAAGACTTAATAAGGATCGTGGATTTATTTATTGATTTAGGCAGTTTGTAGGGTCAAAGGCTCAAACCGCTAAGGAGTTCAAAATTGTGATAAAAAAAAGTTATGCATCAGCCCCTGATATATTCAAGTTTGACCACCAATGGCATTTGAAGATAATTTGTGGGGTTAAAGTTCTTAAATGTATGTTATTTAAAATTTTATCAGAATATGAGAACTGATTCAAGGTAACTTTTATAAGAAAGTAATTCATATATTGACTTTCGCCTGTTCAATGCCTAAAGGTTGTGTTTCTTGTGGGACTAGGCATACCTTGGTTCTTAGTCGATAGACATGACTGGTGTGAAGTAACGGATGGTTACAAAACTATTGGGTGATCCGTAATTTTCACTATTTTTTCAACCTGTAGGACAAGCTAACCTCAAGCTTCTACTATATGGTTTTGCTGATATCATTAATATTTTTAAAATCCTTCTACCTGTCAGAAACTGAACTTTTATTAATAATGATTCATATTTCAATTTGATAATGAAAATAATTCAGTTAACAAGTTCTTGGCATTTGTTATTCACAACTGGGGTCATTCAACATCTCCAGAAATTGTCTATTTATTTTTCTACTACACATGAGAGCTTAATCGAAAGAAAGCATGGTGTGCAATAGGGTTTCTACTTCTAGGAACTGATTGTCAGGGAGATAGACAGAAAGAATCAACGTATATCTCCTACACAAGTGCATTGGTTCAAGTTGCCACACTTCACAGAAGTATACAAAGAACTGGTGAATACAGCAAGAGTTACATCAAAGAGATAAAGTTGGGTGTGAGAATAAACGATCTGAAGATAAAGGTTAGTGCAAATATTCAAACTTTAGAAGACGTCAAAGAGTGAATACATCTGCGCCACTGTGACTGAATTTTAGCAATGTCGCCAAGAGTTCTCAATCACTGATTTCGATCGTCTCGGGGACCGCAACCAAGCAGTCTACAACTCCTCCCAAACCAACAGTCAGGGACTTCACCAACTGATGTCGTATCTCGGTCTGGCCACCCATAACCCTCTTCCAACTTCAAGTTAGGCAGTAGTTGGGTATGCGCAGTACACGTCTAAACTATCTCAGTCAATGAAGGTTCATAACTTCATCAATCAACTAGGTCGTCTCGCCTAGTACCATTAGTCTAACTTCAATATTGCTCACACAATGATGTAGCTAAATGTGAGCAGGAACTGATCGTAAAACATATCTACAACTTGAAGGAAACTAATGCTCCTTTGAAGACTCGAACTTGTATCACTCGGTGTCAAGGTCAGACACCAGTAAGATATCCGAATCACAAATGACCTCCTGTAGGATATGTAAATGAAAAAGAATGCAGCCATCAAGTCCTCAGTTCTGATTAAAGTTATGACATCAGCAGCTTGTCAGTAAAGTTCCTAACTTCAATAGAAAATGATCAGCATACACCTACCCGATGAGTTCAAACAGTCGTGAAGACTAGACTGAGTAACCATCTTAACAACCAGCTGTCTACATTTAACACGAAAAAGCAGCTCATCATAGTGATGCATTACAGCTGATCGACCATGCCACCAACTAAGCCAATAGACTTCCATACTTAATAGCCACTTGCGACATCAGCAGTCAGTATTCACTGATTTATTCATGGACATTATCAACATCGATTTCTCATGCAAATATCTTTTTAGTTGGAAAATGCATTGAAGTTTTCGGAAATTTTCCTGAATTCTAGTTCACAGATATAACTTGGTGACTTTACTGCTTATTTTTAAATAGAGATAATGTAAATGTCAAACATTAGTATATCCATGCCAGGAAGCCATATTATATATATATATATATATATATATATATATATATATATATATATATATATAAGAAAGGAAATCAGTGCGACATTTGTTGCAAGACATACATTTCTAAATTCTGATCTTGATTTTTGGTGTGACGTGGATAGCAGCTCTAAACTAACTTCTATATACGCCATTGTTGACAGGTGAACAAAAAGACTATCCTCTGCGTACGATGTGTCCGATGTGTCTTCTCTCGATGAAAACGAAAGTAAACGTGGGGACATGGAATGTCCGTACGATGTTTGAACCCAGTAAGGCAGCCCAGATTGCAAAGGAGATGAGAAGGTATCACATCGAAGTGCTTGGGATTTGCGAAAGCAGATGGAATGGGAGTGGACTCTCCAAACTGTCAACTGGAGAGTCAATAATCTACTCCGATATTGTCACCCAGACGACAACCACGAGCACACTGAGGGAGTGGCTATCATGATGTCCCGTTGAAGAGCATCGAAGGCTCTCATGCAGTGGGAACCAATCTCCTCATGCAGGATCATGACAGCAAGATTCAACTCAAAAGGAAGAAAGGTCACAATCATACAATGTTATGCACCTACAAATAATGCAGATGAAGAGAAAAAGGAGGATTTCTACAGACAACTTCAATCAACACTGGACAAGACGTCAGTTGGCGATATCAAAATTCTAATGGGCGGGGTGACATGAATGCCAAACTGGGAGCAGAAAACACAGGAAGAGAACTAACCATGGGTCGAGAGGCGCTAGGTGAAATGAATGAGAATGGAGAATTGTTTGCAGAATTCTGCGCATTCAACTCAACGATTTGGTGATTGGAGGCTAGGCAGTGTGTTCAGGCACAAAGATATCCACAAAGCGACATGGATTTCACCAGATGGACACACTAAAAACCAAATCGATTTTATCTCAATCTCAAGAAAATGGAGACGCAGTCTACTTAACACAAGGTCAAGAAGAGGAGCAGATGTAGGTTCATACCACTCACTATCTAGTGCAAGGAACCTTCCAAATCAAGTTAAAAGCCTTCAAGAAAGCTGGTGATAGACCTCAATTCAAGTACAACACTCGGAACACAAAGTGAAGGATGAAACTACAAAGGAGATCTTCAAGGCAGCCATCAAGACAAAATGGGAGACATCGAGCAACATCCCTGAAGAAACCTGTGTGGAAGAGCACTGGAAGTCTTTGAAAGCTATGTGGAAAGAAACCTGCACAACAGTATTAGGAAGGAAGAAGAAAGAAGACAAGGAATGGATCTCCATGGATACCTGGAAGCTGATAGAGGAGAGGAGGATGGTGAAGCAGAAGATAAACCAGTGCAAGGATGCTCAACGACAAGAGGAACTGAGCACAATGTATAAAACACTGGATAAAGAAGTGAAGAAGAGTGCACGCAAAGACAAAAGACACTTCTACGAAACACTGGCAAGTGAAGCAGAACAGGCTGAGAGCTGGTAGGAGAGACCTGACGACATTGTATCAAATAACCAGGTTGCTATCAGGGAAGAGACCAACACAGATGAAACCAATAAAAGATGAAGAAGGAAATTTAATTACGAAAGAAGAGAAACAGAGGAAACGATGGGCAGACCACTTCAAGAAGCTCTTGAATCGACCACCACCACCACCTGCACTTCGTCCAGAAATACCACCTGCAGCCGCTGAACTACAAGTGAACATAAATCCCCCAACGAAAATGGAAGTCCTGAACGCCATAAAGCTACTGAAATGTGGGAAAGCAGCAGGACCAGATGGAATACCGCCAGAAGCACTGAGAACAGATGCAGAGACAACAGCGGACATGCTCACACCACACCGCTATTGCAGAAGGTGTGGAAGGAAGAGAAGGTGCCTGACGATTGGAAGAAGGGTTACCTTGTCAAACTGCCGAAGAAAGGAGACCACAGTGTTTGCAAGAACTGGCGCGGAATCACTCTCCTGTCCACCCAATGCAAGCAAAATATTAAGCCGCATCATCCTGGAGAGGCTTAAAGATGCACTGGATTCAAAACTGCGACCGGAACAGGCAGGCTTCAGGAAGTACAAATCATGTGCAGACCTAATTGCAACGCTACTCTACGCATCATCATAGAACAGAGCATAGAATGGCAATCAGCTCTCTGCCTCAACTTCATCGACTTTGAGAAGGCCTTTGACAGCGTCGACCGAGAAGTAATTTGGAAACTGCTTCAATACTACGGAGTACCGCAAACCTTTATCCGCCTCATTCAACAACTATATGAAGATGCCACATGCCAAGTAATTCACAATGGGAAGCTCAGTGATGCTTTTGAAGTGAAGACAGGAGTGAAACAAGGTTGCCTACTATCCCCCATGATATTCCTGATTGTGGTGGACTGGATCATGCAGCAAACAGTAGGCAGCGAGAAGAGGGGGATACGCTGGACGGCGGAAAAGAACCTAGAAGACTTCGATTTCGCCGATGACTTGTGCCTAATGTCACATAAACTTGAAGATCTGCAGGCAAAAACTAACAAGTTGATAGAAAAGGTGAGGCAGCTAAGAGGGGACTTCAGGTGAATATAGAGAAGACAGAGGTGATGAAGATACCGCACCACCAACAACAACAAACTCCAATCACCGTCAACGGGAGAAACTTAAAGGAAGTAACCTCCTTCACCTATCTAGGACGAGGACGTCAAAGTCAGAATCGGAAAAGCAAGACAGGCGTTCATTAGCCTGAAACCAGTGTGGAGATCTCCTGCACTCAGCATGCGGCATAAGATACGGATTTTCAACACCAACGTCAAGTCAGTGCTCCTGTATGGTTCAGAGACTTGGCGCGTCACGAAAGGCATTTCCAATAAACTACAGACATTCATCAACAACTGCTTGCGCTGGCTCGCTACTGAAGATCAGATGGCCAGAAAGAATAAGCAACAAGGAACTCTGGGAACGAAGCAACCAAGAACCTATCACGCAACAAATATGCAGGAAGAAGTGGAGATGGATTGGGCATGCACTGAGAAGGCCGACTGGGGACATCACGCGTCAGGCCAGTTGCTCGAGTGGAATCCCCATGGGAAGCGACGAGTTGGACGTCCGAGGGTGACATGGAGGAGGTCGTGCGAGGAGGAAATGAGAGCTTGTGGGCTGTCGTAGGACCAGGTTCAAAAGATCTCAGAGAACAGAGGTCACTGGAGGCGTGCTACTGAAGCCCTATGTTCCACTAGGAACCCAAGGGACTAATAATATAATAATAATAATAATAATAATAATAATAATAATAATGGGGTAGTGCGTGGAAATCACCTTTACTAACAGCTAATGCCTTAATTGATGATATCACATCATGTTCTGTCTACCCTTCCGTGTTTTTCTACAATAATCTGCGTTAGTGTAGGTAGTTTTTATTTCGATGCATGGTCCCAGATTCATCAAACAAGCTAACCTCCTTGCCTTGTTATACATTTCTAATCTCAACAGGAATCACCCATTTGTTCAAGCTAAACTAATCAATTCATTGAGGAAACCTGCAGTTCCCTATCTGTTACCATTTCTTTCCATGTTCATGATTCACATCATTTCAGTAAGACATGAAAAATATGAGCAGTATACTAACCCTCTGATAAAAGGTCTTATGTACGAGCATGTTTGCATGCATTTCTGGAATACTCTATCTGAGGTAAAATAAAAATGAATACTTCAAAGTGTTCCTTAAATTTGTTTATCTTCACTTTAACTTTTATGTCTCATCTTGTAATCCGCTGCACTCTCTCTTTTGTCTTCTTATGACTTTGTACGTATTCTGATGCAGAGTCCCTTGATGATGCTGACTCACTGACCGACTGACTGCGTTAGTGAGTCAGTATCATCATGGAACTGTGCATCAAAAGTCGTATAAAATCATAGGAGTAGAAAAAGATTTTGATCCGTGTCGCTTGTAATCTGTAACTATCAATTTCAGTTGCTAAATGGATCCCAATTGGGGAGTCTAAATTTCCGTTTCTGTCAATGGCAGATACTGGCTAACAGTGGAACCCAGGACGTGCGTTTCGTTTAGCTTTGGACTCATCGGCTAGACCTACCTGTCTCCCAATGAGTGACTTGAACCCAAGACTAAACTCTTTAAACGAAAAAGCGTTATCCACTAGATCATATATTCATGACAGACACTCCTTGCGCAATGGTTATAATGTAGTTTTGATCAGACAGCTTGTCGATCTCCATCACTAATTGGACCGAATTGATAGTCCACTATTTTCTTCTCTACACGACTCAAGCCAATTGTCATTGGCTTCAGGGAATGATGCCGGGTTTGTCTCCCAACCATCAGACTTCCCCAAAAATGACAGAGTATTGGATGAATGTCTCAATGAAATTCTAAAATCCTCCGAATCCTTACTTTTGACTCCGTAGACCAGGGCTTAGTAAACTGATCTAATCTATCTAACAATCACTAGTCAGCCAGGCTAAAAATTAAATTTCCATGACTTTCAAGATTTCGAAATCATCTTATGTCCCGGGTGAGTATATGCTGTCCTCCCAACTTTCAGATCGTCTTTAAAAATCAAGATTTCCTGCTTCCAGACAAATTTGAAAACCTACTTGGCTATTTTGTTTCATTTGATGAAAGCAATTATATTCGTGAGTTTGTCAATAGGAAAAAATGAAAATGAGATCACATAGAAAAGTGACCAGAAACCTTGCAAGAATCTTTTGGAATTAGAGTATTCTTTTTATAGCGTAATTTTTAAGAATATGATAAGATAGTAGCGGAGATTGGTACTGAGGATAAAGATATTAACTGTTGAGTGTTCTTTGGACTTTCAGGTTTGTTCTCGGACTTTTCGTCATCAGGTTAGGTGACTTCCTGAGCATTTACTTCGTAGAGAAGTGAAGCATTTTTAAGTTGCATGAATGCTTAAACAGAATACTAGCCAACCTTCAGAGTTATTAACTTGTCGGTGGAAGTGATCTTTCCTTCTTTTTCATCAGATCACCCCCCTGACGAGCTAACAATGCTGAAGTTCGCCAGATATCTTTCTTAAACATTCATGTAACGCAAAAATGCTTCACTTCTCTACGAAGTAAATGCTGATAAAGTCACCCTGTCTGGTGACGAAACGTCCAACAACAAACCTCAGAGCTCAGAGAACACCGAAAAATTACCAGTGAGGCGACTGTTTGGCATTATTGGTTTTAGTTATGAAGTTATCCCATCTACAACGTTCTCTACCTACACCTGCTATTGGTGTAATCAAAGGAAACCGTATGTGCACAAATATCATCATGCTGATTTAAGAAAGAGTTGTTAACACGCTGAAACCATTTCCAAGTTTTATGGTAAATTAAATCACAAAGAGTATTGAAAATTAAACTGTGCCCGTCATGCAAGGAGTGGGTGTCGTGACTCAATGGCCTAGAGGGTAACGTTCTTGCGTTTGAAGAGTTTACTTCTAGGTTCGAGTCTTAGTGGTAGTGGCAGGTACACCCGGCTGATGATTCCCTAATAGGATGAAACGCGGGTCCCAGATTCCACTGCTAGCCACTATCCATCATTACCGTCAAACTGACACTACAGGGAATATTAAGGCATCCAATCAGGAGCCTATATGTCAATAGACAATCGATCAATCAATGACGGAAATTAAGAGCAATAACATAAATGTTTAAAGTTCTTTGGAAAAGGTATTTTATAAAAACTGTCCAAATATACTTCAATGCAGATTATTATAACACACGAACACCCCTTCACATCCATTATTTACGTTTTATAAGCGTTAATCAACCAGTGTTATGGTGTGAAATTTCCCATCGTTGATTGCACCAAATCTGTACGCCATAATTGTCCCTACACGTATATCTCGAAATCGCCAGTAATTTCACTTTAATAATAACGATGTATAGTGTTTAGCTGCAGAGTTCAGAACGAGTTTTATTCCGTATGGGACCCGTCAGCTGGATTACATCTACCTTTCAGTGAGTGGTATTGTTCCCACTGCGACTCGAAAGCAAATCCATCACGTCAAACGCCAGAGAACTATACTACAGGCTGTTGAATTACTGTAGCCACGATAGGTAAGTTCATGATCTTATAGCCTGTAATTATAATCACTCACTGGAAGACAGTTAACTGCAGCTAACAAGTCCCGAATTGGAAGAAACCCATATCGTGAATTCCAGCGCTAGCCACCACTTATCAGTACTATCAAACTATCTGTTGCGTTCACACTAAATCTTGATGCTAGGCGTTGACCAATAGGATGAAGAGAAAATACAGATCTTTAATTGGTTTAGTGAGATTATTAGTTGTATAGTCAAGACAGGATATGAAGCCCTCAAGGTTACACCAGCAGTTTAATAGACAAACTTACAGATGTCAGTTTCTCTTTTTTCAACTTCTCACGGGTTGATATTCTCTCTGGAGCTTCTTTAACCGACTAAAAATATTTTTAACCAAATAAAGATGCTGACAGCATGCAAAGTTTTCTAGAGAAGCATTTCTTCGGGATTGGTAATAATCACCAAAGTCCCTGAGCACATTGAGTATTTCTCTAACCTGAGAAAGAGCGTCGACCCTGAAGGAGCTGACTTGATTTTAACACACATAAATAAACGTTTAAAATGGATTTCAATAACTTATGGCAATTGTAGTTTCGCTGATGTATCCAAATGTTATGTGAATATCCACTTTACTGTGCAGAAATGTATCCTATTCTGTGCAGCATGACTGCCTGAGAAAGTCTAAGGTTATTGGCTAATATAAACTTTGTACTGTCAGTCCTCTTTGGTGTAGTTACTGCATTATGAATGCAGAAAAGAAGTGAAGAGTATTGCGTCACATAGGTGAGTCGTTTAGTGAGTTGATAACCCTTCACTGAATTAAATGTTTAAGGCATTCATTGCATATCTTAAACTGCCATCTAACTCAATGTGCTATGCTGAAGTAAGATGAGGTAATAAAAGGGCTAAGCGTGACCAGGCAGATTGTATATCGATGAAGTTTCCGAACGTTGATGTGATCCGCTTGGAGATGTGCAGGTTTCTTGGTTGGCGTATGACTGACAACTGAAGTCGATGGTTAGATACTATAGGTAATGTAGCAAAAACATCGGTCGCAGTGGTGTAAATATACCCATGACTTGTATTCCCGGCAGTAAAAATATGCATATTCATTGAATCGACCGCATCTTTTTCTCTTTCTATCAAGCTGGCATATCTCTTGTTAATATTATTTTCAATTTCATATGCTTCAGTGTTGTTGTTTCCGTTGATATACTGATATGATTTTTGGCAGCTTGGTTTGATATGAAGCTTGTCAGTTCATACTTTATCCATATCCCCTTGACCTAAAATTTTTTATCCTTTTTAATATCTATCCAAAAAAGCTAAAAGATCAGAAAACATAGCACCATCAAGGGTTCAACTATTCCGATGAAATTGACCAAGATTTTAAATTTTTGAGGTTTACGGGGGACATCTGACGAGTTCAGTAATAATAATAGTAATGATAATCGCCTTATTCCAAACAGAATGTGTGATGCAACATGGAATTCTCAGCATACAATATTTGAACAAATTCACTTTCGATACAATGCTTTTAAATGAAGTAATTATTGCATATGAACAGTATTACTAATAACAGTAATAAAGGCGCTAATCTGAAAAAGGTAGCTGATGGCAAATAAGCGTCTGATCTCGACCTAGGGGTGAATACAAAGTAGAATGTAGTTATGGTTGTGATGTTTCAGTCAGCTAGTATAAAAATCTAGAATTAGATATATGTCCTAAGAAAGTAATGTGAGTTTATAAGTTCATTTCCATCCAGCGTAAAGATTTTTCTTTTCATTATTCTTGGCTTGAGAAACGACAGTTTGAAAACGTTTTAAAAATGTGTGAGAGTGCATGATACGTTTAAAAAACATATTTAATAGATTAAAGCAAACCAAAAGAGAGGAATTTGATGAAACATATTCGATGGAAAGTTTTTAGTAGCCAAGGTTTATGCAGGCCGTATATAGCATAAATTCATCGAAATCACTCTTGATTGATTTGTCGATACATACAACTGCAGACATGAATGGCATAGATTAAAATTATTGAAGTGATATAACTCTCTTCAACATCATTCGTACACTCATCTGACGAAAATCAACAAGTAAGAAATCTTATTTTAACAGTTGTTTTTAATCGTCCACAATCATACACCTCCATAAATCTCAAACCATTTAAGTTGCAAAGATGACAATCAGGAAGGAAGTGATGTAAGAGAAGATTTGCAGTCATAAACGAAAACGACGTCTGCTTCGTGTTCTATTGGCTTTTTATCTGTAACCCCAGGTGTCTCCCAACCAATTTGAAAGGTCTTATCTACACTACTGTCTGTTCCGAAATCCAATTATTGATTTAAACAAAATTAGCTCAACGTTAAATTTCCCGTTTATTCTCCAGCCAGTTTACTTATCTGGTAATACATCAATATTTTAGTAAACCCTGATAGCAAATTGAGATGGTTAATCATAATTTTTCATCCTCAATTTATTCTTTGTATTTTTACAAGTACATACTTCGATATATCTCCTTTTTATGTGACTCACTAAATTTGTATGATTAACCAAATATGGTCTACCACCTACGCATAAATATTGGAATACTTCTGCTTTCTGACTGGTCCAAACAGTTCATTCTCTATTGTTTGATTAATGAATAATTCTATCTAGGGGAAGTATTAGTTACTGAGGTTGGTAGTTTTTTCAAGACAGAGCAAAAAGGAAAACGGAGGACGTTTTTTCAATTTTACGATAGCTCACTTATGAACAATGTGATTCATTGTTGGGAGTAGAATGATGACTTCAACCAGGAGTCAAACTTACCAGAATGTAAAAGCAGGATTTTGGCACTGCGGTAAAGAATAATTGTATGTGCGATTTCGAATATTCTGGAAGAATTTGAGCACCAAAAATAATTTAATCATCATGAAATTAATTTTTAAGCAGAGATAGATAAAATCAGCTTACAATCTAGCACAAATGTGCATTGGCTCAAGTTGCTACACTTCACAGTAGTATACAAGAAACAAGTGGATAAGAAAGAGTGATATCAAAGCTGTATGAGGGAAAGGGGAGGGCAAAGGAAATTAAAAAATGAAGGTAAGTAAAAAAATTCAAGCTTTAGAAGACACCAAAGATTGGATACATTCACGCCACTGCGGCCTATTTTTAGCTATGTTACTGAGATTCCTGAACCACCTATTCCTATCGTCTCGAGGACACAAGCCAAGTGGTCTGCACATCCCACATGGCACAGACCAACAGTCACGGACTTCATAGACTGGTGCTACTTCTTAGTCTAACCACTCTAAACTCTCTTCCAACCTAATCCAGCTTCTCCTAGCATTGTATCTTGAGGTAGGCAGTGAAACGGCATATGCAACACGTGTCCAAGCCACCTCAATTAATGAAGGCTCACAGCTTCATCAATTGGCTTGCCTGTCTTGCTTAGTACCTTTCCCCTGACCTCGACGTCACTAATGTGGGGATTCCACTATATATCAGCAACAATAAGAAGACACTTGTTATAAAAAGCTTTCGACCGCTTCATATATTTTGCTTTAACGAACATCTCTCAAAGTCGAATAACAGCAAAGAACGGAATGCAGCGCAGTATACCTTTGATACATAGTCGAATATCTCGCAGGTGCCAGATGAGCCTTTTGTATCCGGCTCAGATCTCGTCTTCAACCACCCTATTTGGGCTGATGCAAGTTCCCAAGCAAGTGAAGTGGTCAATGCATTTCACCACCTAACTCCCTGTCCTTAAACTGAGGTTAGTTGCAGGCCAGTCCTGGAGGATCTTCCTCCAGGCTGTAAATACTGCTACACTATGCGTTGACCAACCACTAGAGATGCATTATCATGACGGTATTAGATACCGGAAGTCAACCCTAAGGAAGCCTTGCTTTTCTCGGATTTTCTACTTGTTGTCTTTCCTCGAAATGGTATGCCCGAAACCAAGGGGAAACTGGTGTTCTCCAAGTAATTCAAACCTGCATAAGTCAGCACAGGAGTCACAGAGCTCATCAGTAAGCTGTTCCAGGACTAACTGATCTTGTTTAGGACTTGGTTATGTATGGAAACTAGTCAAAGCATGGAAGTTGATATGTGTATCTTCAGTGTTGAACACAGACTGGAGGCTGCCGATGAAATTTATCATGTCTGGTCCCAAAAAGTGACCGAATTATATCGAGACAACGCATTGGAAGCAGTCGGTATGAAACACCTGATCGATGGTTCATGTCTCCCAGTACTTGTCAACGAGAAGTGATATTCTTACAGAGGTAGAAAACAATTTTACTAAGTGCTACAGTCACAGACCCTAACCCACTGGATCATTCAGGTTGTGATTAAACTCTAATAGAATTGCATTTGAAGCAATGATCGACTACTGCAAAGTTACCACTGTAATACTGTTTAGTCTTCAGTAATAATCAAACTAATTCGATTACATTGTACTTTACATTGATTTGGAATTGTGGCTCATTACATTTGGGAGCTGATTTTTAAACAAAGGGTCTCAGGTTCCAGCACCACTCCGCTTACCTAGGTCAAGGCAGACAGGTAGTATCATTAACCTTCACACAATAGGTGTGGCTCATTGCCTACTGTAAAAGTGTGCAAAATGTTTCTGAGTGGATTGCGGAGATTCATAAATTCACAGTAATGAAAACATCATGCCAATCAAGACGTGCTACACTGTCAATAATTGTTTACTCCACTTCACGTGGCACTGAGATTTATACTACAGTTAACAATCTACATTTTGGATGGAGTGAGTTTTGTGCATCTAATAGGGATGGGGGGGGGAGGTAGTAATTTTCATTGATGTTAGAGACGTCGCAAAAAATGTACAGATCAGAACAGAAATAACAGTAATAAGATATTTTTATATAATTCAAATTCATTCGGGAGCAATTTGTTTTCTTAAATGGTATAATATCCGCTGAAATGGCTGGTTAAATCGTGGAGCTTTCAGTATTGTATTCGAGGACATACGTTTTTATAAAAATTAGTCACTTATGTATGTACTCCATTTATACTTCAACATGACAAGTCTGTGTAGGATAAGCTTGGTCATTAAACTGATTATCTGTAAATAAAGATGGTGATAAAAACCTGCCTTACAGTGGCACTCTAAACTACCAGTTTACTTGTATTTTTAATAGAGGTTAGTTTATCCAGTAGCTACTCGATCTATAAACAATTTTGTAAGATGATAAATGGCCAGTTACTTCATAAACTCAGACAGTACATGAATTCTTAAAAAAAACGCTCAGACTAAGGTAGGATTCCAACCAGTTAGGAGTGTCTGACATCTACAATTCAAGTTCCCATTCAATATCACTTATCAGTTTAGTAGAAGAACAGTCTAATGACCACAGTTATCTTAAATACTAGTCACGATAAGATTCAGTTAAATACCTTGAAGGTTCTGCTGTCCACTAAGTTCCAGTGTCACTTCAGCAGTTTAGTGTTTTCTTCAGGTATCATGTTTCAACTTTTAAGTAGTAGGTCTTTGGTTCAAAGACGGTGTCGCCTATCGGGCTAGCTTTCAACCTAGCGCATGGTACGACATTTGATTTCTGAGCTATATCCAGTAAAACAATTTACTTACTGCGCGTCTGTATGGAACCAGTCCAAAAAATTTGAAATATGGCAAGAACACATCGTGTCTTCGGGTCGTAAGGTATGTGTATTAATTGAACTTTTCACCGCTCCGTTAGAAATTTACATGGAGAATAAGGTAATCAAGAACATATTATTGTATTGTTATTCTTCGAAATATACTCCCGGCTGTTTAGAATGAAGTATCCAAAATTAAGCTAAATAAATGGCTGATAGTTGTAAACTTGTTGAGTTAAAATTAGACAAGTCAGCACTTATTACTCTCCATTAACAACCCCTTAGATGACAGAAATCAAGAGGATAGACAAATGTTTACGAAATTCGTATTTTAATCATCCAACTAAAAGTTCTTACTCATTGATAATTAAACCTAAGCGTTATATACTATATCGATTTATACTGCGTACAGTAAAAGTTCTGCTAATGCTCAATACAGCAAAGTTTAAATGTAGCGAAATAAGTATTTGAATGAAGTGAAAGTTTCCGATACATTATTGATGATGTATTTTTGAGATGAATGTGGAATTTTAATTTACAGGTAGTATTCATCACGTACTGACATCAGCTGGGGAACCACCGAAAACCCAGTGCTCCCAGTTTCCATCGGCGAAATCCAAATCTTCTTGGCTCTTTTCATCGGTCCAGCGTACCCCCCTCTTCTCACCCCTCACGGTTTGCTGCATGTCCAGTTCACCACAATCAGGAAGATCATCAGGGATAGTAGGCGGCAGCCTTGTCTTACTCTTTCCTGTCTTCACTTCAAAGGCGTCACTGAGCTTTACATTGTGGATCACTTAGCATGTCGCGTCTTCATATAGCTGTTGAATGAGGCTGATAAAGACTAGTGGCACTCCGTAGTATTGAAGCAACTGCCTGCCAAATTACTTCTCGGTCGACGCTGTCAAAAGCCCTCTCAAAGTCGATGAAGTTGAGGTACAGGTACAGTGGACTGTCATTCTATGCTCTGTTCTATGATGATGGGGAGCGTAGCGTTGCAATTCGGTCCCCACATGATTTGTTCTCCCCGAATCCAGCCAACCAGCCTGTGGTGGTCGTAATTTTGAGTCCAGAGCATCTTTTAGTCTCTCCAGGATGATGCGGCATAATATTTTGCTTAGGGTGGACATCAACAAGATTCAGCGCCAGTTCTTGCAAAGGCTTACGTCTCCTTTCTTTGAAAGTGTGACAAGGCACCCCTTCTTCCAATCAATAGGCAGGTACCTTTCCTTCCTTCCCTCCAAACATTCCACAGTAGTGGTGTGAGCATGTCCACTGTTGTCTCTGCGTCTCATATTTTCAGTGCTTCTGGTGGAATTCCATCTGGTCCTGCTGCTTTCCTGTGTTTCAGCAACTTTATGGCATTCAGGACTACACTTCTACTTTTCTCGGAGGGCCTGTGTTCACTGGTAGTTCTGCGATTGTCGGTGGTATTTCTCGACAAGTTGCAGGTGGTTGTGGTGGTCGATTCAAGAGCTTTTTGAAGTGGTCAGCTCATCACTTCCTTTGTTTCCCCCTTCACTATCTTTCACTGGTTTCGTCTGAGTTGATCTCTTTCCAGATAGTAACCTGGTTATTTGATACAATGTTGTCAGGTCCCCGTCTCTTCTACCTGCAGCTTATTCTGCTTCACTTACCAATATGTCATGGAAGTGCCTTTTGTCTTTGCGCACACTCCTCTTCACTTCTTCGTCCAGTGAAGTGTTGTATGGTTTATGTTCATTTCCTCTTTTTCCTTTGTTCATCCTTGCATTGCTTTATCTTCTGCTTCACTGTCTTCCTCTCCCTGCTCCATCAGCTTCCATGTGTCCGTCGACATACATTCCTTGTCTTGTTTCCTCTTCCTTCCTAACATGGTTATGCAGGTTTCTTTCAACATCTCTTTCAAAGAGTTCCACTGTTCTTCTACACCCGATCCTTCAGAGATGTTGCTCAATGTCCCGCATTTTATTATGATGCCTGACTGACGTGAAAATGTCCTTTGCAGTTTTGTCCTTCGGTTTCTGTTCTGAGTGTTGAGCTTGAACTCTGGTCTATCACCAACTTCTTTCAAGGCTTTCAACTTGATTGGAAGGTCCCTTACACCAGATAGTGATTTGTCTGAACCTACATATGCTCCCCTTCTTCATCTTATGTCCAGTAAGCTGCATCTCCACTTTCCTCAGATTGAGATGAAGTCGATCTGATTTTTAGTGTAGTGTATCCATCTGGTGAAATCAAATCCATGTCGCTGCCGTATGAATATCCTTGTGTTTGCATACACTGCCTCGCATCCAATCACCAAATCGTTGAATGCACAGAAGTCTGCAAACAGTTCCCCATTCTCATTCATCACTTCACCGAGTGCTTCTCTACCCATGATGAGTTCTCTCGCTGTGTTGTCTGCTCCGAGTTTGGCATTCATGTCACCCCACCCATTAGAATGAATTTTGATGTTGCCAACTGGAGTGGTGTCTTATCCTGTAGTGATTGCAGTTGTCTGTGGAATTCCTCCTTCTTCTCTTCATCTGCATTATTTGTAGGTGCACAGTGTAACATTGTATGATTGTGACTTTCCTTCCTTTTGATTAGAACCTTGCTGTCATGGTCCTGGGATGAAGGAGATTGGTTCCCACTGCGTGAGAGAGGGCCTTCGATGCTCTTGTGAGTGGGACATCATGATAGCCACTCCAGAACTCAGTGTGTTCATGGTTGTCGTTTGGGTGACAATGTTCGAGTAGATAATTGACTCTTCAGTTGACAGTATACAGAGTCCACTTCCATTCCATCTGCTTTTGCAGATTCCTAGCACTTCCATTCCATCCATACCTCCTCATCTCTTTCGCAATCTGGGGCAGCCCTGCTAGGTTCGTACATGGTGCTGACATTCCATGTCCCCATTCTTACTTTTGCTTTCATCGATAGAAGAGAAGACACATCGGCCAATTGGCTTCCCGAAGGCTTTCACCAACTGGCGTCATTTCGTCTTTCCGATTCCAGTGAGGAATAAGTTTATTTTTATGTTTTATATTTTGTTTGTGCTTTGAAGTTTGTTTAGCGATTGGATTGGTTTTACGAGGTAGTGTTGCTAGTCCTATGCCCAACCTTTCCTGTTTATCCGGGCTTAGGATCGGCTAGTAACTAGTGAACTACTTAACCAGGCGAGGTTATTCGAACCAATAGGGTCCAGTTACTGAATTCTGCCACATCTAAGGGTTTTAGCTTCAGATTTAGGCGTCATTCTATTACAGAATAATCAGTCTACCGAACCACGGATATCTCGCGTGGAATCATTTATGAAGCAAATAATGCATGAGGAAAACGAATCTGTGTAAAAACGAAAAGTTTGGGATATAAAATCAAGTCTAGATGTTGCATCAAAATCTGGTAAGTGAGTTGGAGAATATTCAGAAGGACGAATGCCTGCATATGGGAATGAAAAGGAGATGAATAGAATGAGGATAACATGAAATAGTTGTGATCATCTTGCTGACTAGTATTGGAAGTCAGGACACGTATTTCGTCTTATTTGGGGGCTCGTCGCTAGATGCACCGGCACTCTAGTAAGTGACGTTGATCCCATCAAGACTCCAATCCATTACCTATCGCTTCACGTCCCAAGTGTCATCCATTGGGCCGTAGGAGCATGACAGCCACCTCCTAAGCAACGGGTACCAGTTATTTTTTGGTTGCTGCAATTAATCTTTGCATACAGGGTCATATTGCTCTACCTCTGATAAGCGGTGGCTCTCTTGCCTCAGTCGCCTAGTGGATCACGCAATGTCGATTGACGCTGTAGATATTGAGTTAGTCTCAGTGGGAACAACACCACTCACTAGAGCACAGGTACATCCAGTTTACAAGTCCCATATAGGAAGAAACACGCATCCTAGATTCAACTGCTAGTCACCAGGATGAGTAGAACATGATGAATATTAAGCAATTTCAACGTATCTGCATACAAGCTGATCTGCCAACAAGGGCCAAGTAGTTTGACCCAGGGTAGCAAAGAGTAATTAAAAGTATCAAACAATATGAAATAATTTTATTGTAACTTTAGTTTAAGTATGGGTGGAAAGTGATACAATGAAGTTTACTTCATTCGCATACTTGAAAAGGTGAAAAAGTGCCTAGTTAGACTTTCTTCTTTGGTAATAATAGCTTCATATGCTTAACAGGTGGCTATCTCATCGACTGAGCTGATTGAAATTTAAAGAATCAACCACTAACCGATTAACTGGGCATACACACTATTCACTATATTGAGAAAGATTATTATGGAAATCAAATATTCACTAGTATGCGGAACTTTGACCAGATGTAATTTGACCTTCAAACAACAAACAGCTAATCAAATATGACATGAAGGTTAATAGACAGCCAATAAACACTTACCAAACGATGCAGGGCTATAGTTTTATCCACTTTAGTATGTTGAAATTCACTGAATCGACAAAGTTTACCTAAATGAGTTGTGAACAACTTTGGCAGTAAGTATACTTTAAGAACTTATATTCACACTACTTTTTTTAAATGAAGGAAGATTGATAATAGATGTAATCGAAGCTTGAAATCGGTAATCAATGCAGTGTTTCCAGCTGGAAAACTATTATCTTTATAAGAAATACGATGATTTGTAACGGAAATAAAAACTGGTAGATACTTAGTTCACATCAAACTCTTTCTAACAGTAAACATGCACATGCTTAACGAGATGCATCAGTAAGATGAGTCATCACTCACTTTACTGGACATGTGCCTAGGACCAGAGGATCTAATTTCGTTGAATAACAATAATAACCGTAATCGTAATAATAATAATGATAATAGTAACGAAGTTATGTGATGCTAATTGACAGAAGTGGGTGAATGTAAACTCTTGGATTTCAAGTCCATTGGCAATATGGTAACGTATTTGCTAAGAAAGCTGGTAATTGTAGACTCGGTCCCTCATCGGATCAAGAGTGACTATAATAAAGTAAATGTACAGTGTTCCCAGACTTATAGTGGTTCTCTAGTGATGTCAGTGCATGAAAAAAACCATTTTTGGAATAAGTTTTTATAAGTTTACAAAAATCACAAGTCAGTAGAGTACCTTGCCCAGAAGAAAAGCTTATAGTGATCGAAATCACGTTTTGATTGTTCCCTATAATAAACCAAGCTGACCAACCATTATTAGTGTATGAGTATACATTTATGGTCAATTACATACTACCATGATATTCTTTCCATTGTTATTTATTTTAGCGTGGATAGATGTAATTGACAGCAAATGCGTTTCACCTTACTTGAAATTCGCCCACAAGATACACCTACATCTCAGCAAATGATGGTTTTCTTATTGGAACTCGAACCCAATATAGTTAGATTAACACTAGATTGACAGTCCACATGAATCAACATTTTATTAATTGTCATCTGGATATCCTATTTGTCAGTAGAGTGACCTTAAGCTAGCAGTTATTGCTTTGATGTTAGACTGTTGAAAGCGATCAGATTCAAGAGACTCTGCATCCAGATTTCGTGTCTACTGGCACTCCTCAGCAAAATGTATCTGCGAACTCGAGGGAATTGATGTCTCCTTAGAAACGAAATGTACTCATTCATATTGTGGGTATCCGTGCAGTAGGCAACAAGTCACACCTTCTGTGTAAGAGGGCTATTGATACTACTTGGCTGCCCAAACCATGGTAAATGGAGTGGGGCTCAAAGCTTAAACCATTGAGACACAGCTCAACTATCCATAATGAACACTTCGTGAATAAAAATTAGCTCATTAGATTAATGAAATGCTTTAGTGCCTATGGAAAATGGGTTATGTGACTTATGGTTGGGTATTTTGCAAGTACTTGAGCTTTATTAACTATTTGCTGAGGATTCTGATGGTCACAAATTCTTCAGATGGTCTCCTTTACGTGTCAAACAACATACAGATCGCATCACAACGTCATATCTCAGATTTTAGTAACCTCTGTTTACCTTATCTATTGACAGAATAATTCCAGTATTAAAACCTTCTGTATCACTTTTTTTTTAGCAACACATATACATCAGCCTGTCGGTAATAGCCTTAACTAGCTCATTGCATAGCTTCATTAATTCTGATATACAAATGTACAACATTTTCACCAGAAGCAATGCATAATTTTCTTTGAAGAACTGTCATAAATCTTACCGAGTACAGGTAACAATCACACAATACACTTCGCTGTAAAACTTTTAACTTGATTATCATAAATAAAATAACTAACACAATTGGTCAGCGTTAAGATGAAATTTATGATCAAATTATATAAAGCGTGCAATAAAACAAGTAAACAATTCACAGTGAACATGGTCAATTATTGAATTATGAATGCGAACTAACAATTTTCTTTTACATTTTACCTTTTTTAAATGTGTATTTATGTATTTAATCATACTGGTAATCCTCCGTTGTTATTCTGGATCGAATTGATCCACTTCTGTTGGCATATGGGCTCCTATGCAAATGACTCGTGATCCCTAAGTATTTATTATCTCGTAATTCGCTTCATAGTGGCTACTAGTGGAGCTCAGGATGCGCAACTCACCCATACTATTTGGGAATCGTTAGCTGGATGTGCCTAAATCCTAGTGAGTAATGTTGTCCCCACTGAGACTCGAACCTAATATGCATCACCTAAACACCAAAGTGTTATTCAGTGGGCCTCTGAAGCACCTTATGAAAATCATCATGTCAAGACAGAATACTTAAACCTGGTTGGTATTTTAGCAGTTGCCTGGGTGGCGTTTAAGGTCGCACAACATTTCTTTTGATGACAAAAGGTCTATTTTAAGAGTCAGAGTGACTTAAAGACCACCCCAGCAACAACTGAAATACCAATCAACTTCTCTATTTTATAAAGTCTGACTTTCCAGCCGAAACCAAAAACCTTAATTAGTAATTTCGATCGTTCCTAAGGTGGCCTTTAAATTCGTAGTCACTTAATGACCACCCTAACAATTGCTAAGATAACCAAACACTTTGCTCTACTTTATAAAGATCTAACGTTCTAGAGGAAATATGGCAACCCGATTGGCTACTACAGCAGTTGCTAGGGTAGCCTTTAAGTCTGTGTGACGAAGCTTATATATATATATATATATATATATATATATATATATATATATATATATATATATATATATTACCCATGAAAACATACATTATGGACCTGCCAAACCTAGATAGGAAAATTAATTGTGAAGGCCTAAGTAGAAAATGAATCTGTGACTATAGTAATACACGCAAATAAATAATAAGAGTACAACATTGAAACAAAACTGGAATTGTGATTCATTTTTAGGGAACGGATGTTAGCCAATCAGATTCGTGTTTCGTTTTTAGCGCGTACGTTGCATTTGACTTTTTGAATGATCAATATATGGAATCTCTTTTAGAATGGGTGTAAACTCCAAAATTATTTAGGCCGTTTATAAGGTCCAAAGTTTTTTGATGAATGGTGTGTAATTTGTATGCCATATATCTATTGCAAACACTTTAGAATTTATTTTGTGTATATCGCTTTTTTCATGAATAACTATGTATAGGATTTATAGACAATACAAGAATGTGATTACAATGGGTGGGGCTAAAAGTTATCCCTAAATGTAACAGTGTTCTGTGGGAAAATACGTATCTTGTGTGTTTTGTGAGTATATATTTTGAAGTGAAAACTGTAGTCATAAATCCTTTTTGCTGTAATTTGAAAGCTCAACTGATTTGTGGGCATGATTTTTATAAATAAACGTATTTACATCCGAACTGGGAGGGTGGAAGTGTAACCAATACAATACGAATTACATTTAAAATCACACATCATTCAGTAACTAGGTAAACATTCTGTTCCCCAATATTGATCAATTTGTGTGTCCAAACTAGCCCTGCAAATATGTTGAGCTGACGAATTCCAATCTATGAAATTTAGTGGTCATAACGTCCAAGATATTTCTAAGTTATCTTACATAACTGACTGAGTGTAAGTTTCAGTGATAATTGACGGGAAACAATAAAATCTTATCTCAGTTTTCTTTCGGATTATTGTTCATCATTTTACGCTTGAAAATGTTCAAGTTTTAATTGATTCGATTCAAAAGAAGTCTCAAGGATATTACTTTTGAATGGGAGATGTTTAATGCCTAATATTCATTCAACTTTGAACATTTGCAGATATGGTGACCTCTTGAGTTACTCCATGTGTTGACAGCATTGAAAAAGTGCATAAGTGATAAATGTAGCTAGAAAATCTTATATATATATATATATATATATATATATATATATATATATATATATATATATATACCGGTCTTTTTATTTTTATAAGTTGTTTAACAAACAGCTGATACGTTGTACAATTTAAAAATAAACAAGTTAGTTGAATACATTACAATGCATCGCAATGAGTGTGTCTGTATATGAAGTATATAAATATCACTTTGTTGAAATATGAAGCGTGAAACATTTAAATTTTCTAAAAGGAATCAGTCTATAAATGTAAGAATAATTATCATTTTTGACTATCTGAGATAGTTGTGGTTTGGCAGACTAGCATTGTTACTAGGTGATGATTGATGGCGATTGAAGTAAATAAAAATCTGATCAGAAGTCCGACCTCGTAGATTATTTAGTAGGAAGAGCATCAGACCAGAAACCAAGTGCTAGCTGGTTTGAATTTGGCCAAGGTCCAAATTTTTATTTCACCTTCAATCATAACTCAGTAACTAAAAATAATTGTTTTCACTTTGATAGACATTACTTTTCGTGGTAATTGATATGACCTGAGTACGAAGGACTGGTTTTTACTTAAGTCAATTATGAATCAATTAGTAAAGTATTCACTTTTCAGTTATAATATTAGTCACGGACAGTGGCTAGCACTGGAATGCAGGATGCGCGTTTCCTTCTGTTTGGGACTCATCAACTGGATGTACTTGCCTCCCAGTGAGCGATGTTGTCTCCACTAGGACTCAAACTCAGGACCGACCACTTTCGCGCCAGAGCGCCAATGAGTCACGACAGTCAATCCTTGTGCGACGAATACAGTCAAGTTCACAAGTTTTAATTTCAAAAACTAAGGTATTCACTATTTTAAGTTCATGAGCTGGTTTACAAAATATGCATATCATCACTCTGATTGAGAGATAAAAAAAAGATCACCTTAACATCTTAATTGCTTTTCTCATTCAATTAAAATTAGCCTAAGTACCTTAAATATGCTTAGAAACTGAAAATTAATTTTTAACTCTCCTAATATGTTTCTCTAACTCTGTACCGGCGGAATTCTGTCTCAAATTACATGTCCTGCAGTATTAAGTTCCTGTGTAATGGAACAACTACGCGTCACTTAGATTAGAGGAAAGCGAAAGCTAATACACTTGAAATCACTCCACTTATGAGTACTATATATTACAATTTTTCCACGACTAATTGACAAGAAATAAATCAGCGACACTTGTGACTAAACTATTTAATGGCTAACACCCTGGGATTTGAAGCGATGAATGGTTTTTCTGAGTTCCAGAAGGGATACAATCATCCAGCGGATTACACGGATCCAACTAATGAGTTCCAGACAAAACGAAACACCTTGGTTGGACTCTTCTGCACTAGCCACTGACAAACAAAACATAACTAGAAGAAATTATTCGACACGATGCATGATATCAGTAGCACAAATGACTTACCATTGCTTCATTTATTTGTAATGATTTCTGAGGTATAGAACTCGGTAAATTGTAAACAAAAGACCATGTGTTGATGAAGATTATCCATGTAATCCAAATATATAAGTATGAAATTGAAAAATATGTCCTGATTTGTTTTTTCATAGACCTGAGCATGATAAAATTAGTAAAACAAAAAGTTCAAGTGATGCTTATCACGCTCAACAACTTTCATTTCATTTTGTACATAGTTGTTTTGTATTTTTCAACTTTCTAGATAAAAATCCTACAGTCGAATCATTTCGTTAACTGTGTACATCTTGTTATTTATGCATAATACTAACTTGCTTGATGTTATCTTTGTTGTTGATACAAATCTTAACACGTGTTTTTGCACATTTAATAATGGCCTACATCAACTATGTAGTATTTGATTGGCTGAAATGAAAATAGGTGGTGTACATGATTTAAACTGCAATTGGTTGAAGTTTCGTATGATTGTTATTCGTAAATAACAAACAAATGGGGCGTTTTAATACCGGCAAGGACTAAACTTTTTAATATTTCCCGGTAAAAACTTAAAATTGATCAATATATCAGGCAGACATCATCATATAAATATTGTGTCAAGTTAACATAGTGTTAAGACACTGAATAGGATTTTATTTTTAATGTTTTCAGACATGTCTGTTTACTGGTATGTAGTGTTTTAAACGAAAGGCATTTTATAAATGTCAGTATGAACATAATATTGTTTCTAAAGATATTTATATGAATAGGTATACATTCGATATATACCTTGACCTTTTAACAATGTACTTTGCATTCCTTTCAGTGTAACTGGAAATTGGACATGCCGGAAATAATCGAATAAAAGTACAGTGACAAAAAGAAAAAGTGTTTGCTGAGTTTCGAAAGTACCTTTTTATCAAAAACGAAAAACAGATGTTAACTACAGAACAGTTTATTACTAATCTGGAAGTCATCAGAGATTGTTAGTATGAATACCTTTCACGGATGAATATACCATGAAGTGATATCCGCTAAAAATTAACAGTTCAAAATTACATTTCCCACTTGTAAGTCGTTTTCTGACTGTTCAATACTACGGTCAAGAATATAGTGTTGATTTCTGTCACGAACTGATGAAATATACGAGCGAAGAAGCATCAGCATTCGGAAATTACCTAGTTCAGACAGTGATTTTAACACCTGATGATCATTTCTATTCTGACACCGTACTCATATCAGCTGTGTAACCCAGTAGAATCAGTTCGCAGGATTAAATCGTTCTAAAATATGCAAATCAGCGGGCACATCACTTTTTTTAACTGCTTATGTTGTTCACTAGTATAAGAGATAAGTTAGTGTTATAGACTATGGCACACCCATTTATTCGTATACTTATGATGCTAAAAAAAATTCTCAGTTCGCAGTAAATGCAACAGTGTTAGTACCAATGACGTATCGACAGATACTCAGAGGTATAGACCGTTAAGCTAATGCCCTATAAACAAACTCAAGATCTTTGAGTAACTTTAAACGTCATTCAAGCAACTAATAAAACAACCAATCACATTTTGGTATTTCATAAAAACTACCTATATAGCCGAAATGAGGAAACCTATTTGGTTATCCCAACGGTTTTTATGGTGGCTATCACAGTCACTCATAATCTTCAGGTATCACATAGAGCACATAGCTTATGGACCAGTCAGTGCTCGAATAGCAACAGTAAGCGTCAAGTTATCAAATATCAGTCTTTTGACGATAATACCAACTACAAGTAGCTGGACTAGTACGGTAGTCAAAACACTTAAAATGACCATCATCCAACCAGTTTCATTTATTCACATGTTGGAATCGGTATTTTACGCATTCTGATGACATGTTTTAGCAGGAAATGTTTGTCTGATGATATGTGTATAGCTACCGCATGATATCTGATAGTGGACAATACAAAGATTGTGATATTAATAGAATTTAGCACCAACATTTTAACAAATACTATTTTAAACAGAGATGCTTGTTGTATGGTTAAAACTGGTGATAAATCATTCACTGTACAATCAAAGCGAATAAGTCATAAGGTGGAACGCACGAGATAGTTGTAGCTTTCTAACCATAAGAATGAATGGAAAATAAACCTGTACATAGCTGATAGCTAAACTGTTTGTTTTTACATCATGACAGTCTAGTCTCTTATTGACTTTACTTATCGGCCACCTACATACCCATGTCAAAACTTGTGATTATCAGTGGTCTCTATGTTGAGTCTGTTCTTACAAGCAGATATGTATAAAATGATAAATGCCAACAAATTATGTTGCTTATATCTTATGCTTAGTTTTATACTTATTAAAGTGATTTTAAAGGCAAATTAATAACTACTGGAACGGCTAATTGCATTTCATTATAACATGAAAAAAAACCTTTTTTGTCGAAAAAAGAAACGTAATTAGTTGTTTCATTAGTTGCCATGGCGATCTCTAAAGTCAGTCCGCTTATTATAGTGTGAACGGTGTTATATTTAGACTACAAAATAAATCAACTTGGGAACAAAATCACTCACTTGGAGACGAGTGCATGCAACTGACGAGTCCCAAATAGGAAGAAACGCGCATCCCGGATCCCACTGCTAGCTATTCACCATTAATATTAAAGTTCTAGAAAACTATTTTTAATGATAAAACATTGTGTTTGTCGATTTATTCTGTTGAAGGTCTGTAACCAACAGTGCATCCCGTTTGGAGGTTCGCGAGGAATTAATTGATTGTAAAGGCGCTCTCATTACTGATTGAGATCAGCCAGAAAACTATAAAAGATCTAAGAGAACTAGACATCTTTTTTCAACATAGTTCAGGATACCTCAGCAGTGAAGACTTATGATACCTTCGTTGTACCGAACCAAGGATCGTCATGTGTCATGGCAAAGACGTTACTGTTCAACTATTGGGCTTAAATCTAATGACCCACGTTCTCCAGCTTCTGATGTCTATCCATGATTAAAAATCCTTCAAGATAAATCAGTTCTCTACAGACCTTCGAACGAATAACCATCCTATGCTCGCAAGTGATTTGTTTAGACATGGAATTCCTGAAGTTTTGGTGAGTAATAGTGATCTGTAGGAACAAGCAAGTTGGGTGTCGGGAGAGATACTGGTCGATCGCACCTTATGAGGGTTGCGCCATATCACGAAGTTAAAAAGTATGTTAGTGGGCCACTTTATTTCGATTCACTGAGTTAATAGTAACGTGCTCGACATTAGGCTTGACGGTCGTGGGTTCAAACATTTTCGCGGTCGTCAGTATATTTTGTTGAGAAGAGACATACTGAGAGGAAACATCTGTTCACTGCTTTAAGGTTTCCAATAGTTTTCTAGCTGCTATCGATCTATAATAAAAGCTCCTTTGATTCATTGAATGTTTTAAAATATTCTGCGAAGCCAAGTTAACCATTAACCCGACATGAGATTGACTGAACGTTTCATCAAGATCAGTAAAGCATACTTGATCAGATTTTGTTTGATACACTTTGAATAATTAAATGATTGTCAAACAAAATATTTCCTTCGAACGTTAACATGGAATGTGCTTACTAAACTCTCACTTTTGTTTTTATCACTGATCGCCTCACACAAGTGAACCACCAAAGTTAGTCAGTACAGCATAAATGTAATTAGTCATAAGCATGTCGAATTATTATTCATCATATGAGATGCTTAACATTTAAACGATATAATATCACACAAAGTATTCTATAGTATGTCTGCATATCACTCTCTAACGTATGTTAGGATTGGTCATAAGAATATACGACGTCAACGCTAAGGTATCAACACTTCCTGTGCATTAGGCCACTTTTTTTTTACCTCAAGGACATTCGAAAGTAGAGCATATGACTGGAACGCTACTATTGTAATTGATACGTGCTACTTATATAGTTGGTAAATTATTTGCATCAGAGGCATATGATCTCAATTTACAAGTCACTTGATGATAATGACGATTAAAAAATACGTTGGTTATGTAACTGAAACGTGCGTGTTACAAGTTTAGATATCCCCATATTAGCAATTTATATGGTAAACAGTATGTTATGAATTATACTGTAGTTGCCTCATACATTCAAAAATATTATGAACCTCAGTTTCCCGTAGTTCACTGACGATATTGTTAACTGCTTCTGATCTCATGGGTTTTGTGAGTTGATCGATCAATATTCAGTAATTCGCTGTTGTATCAAAAATGAGGAATTTTAAAAAAATGCCAGTTTCTAGGGCTCTGCAGCAAATAAACGCATACTGAATTAGCCAATGAAATAAATTCCTATTGAATATTTGAATGTTACTAATAGATGTTTGATTTTAGCATCAATGAGTGACCTGAATTAGCTTCTTTCTGTAAGAGAATGTTATTCAAATGATATTAATCTCAGTAACATTTAATTTGTTGACTATGGATACAGAGATAGAGCAAGATGGGGAGGGGAAACTGAGACAAGAGGAGTGGAGCTTCCATATGTTGTCAAGATTATGATGATCCGTTTCTCAGGCAAGTGGGCCTCCGGATACAAGAGGATTTACCAGCTTGGTTTGGAAAGGGCGAAGTGAAAATGGTGAGAAGTTCCGCCCTAGCGCACCTCGTAGACACAGCATCGCGTAGATGCTAATAAAAACTTTCAGTTTCGTTCATAGTATTTCAAAAACAATACCACATGTAGTTTACCGACACCTCAACATAGCTGAGCCTATCACGATAAACTGATGAAACCTGAACTGTGCATTCAGAAATGTTATTCCTCCCTTGGCCTTCATTAAACTAAAGGCTACTCCTGTCTTCTTCAGTCATTGGTTTTTCGTTCACTGTCACATTGGTCATCTGTATAAGGGTCATCCCAATATTGAAAAAAGGTAAAAAGAAAAACTGATCTCCTTTCAATTCTTAAATCTCAATCCACTTTGGAAACGCATTTGCCCCTAACTTGGCTTGATTTTAAACTGTACAAATCTCTCAGACGTTTTGAATTTCTACTAGCAACTATTTCTTTGTTAGTAATTCCAGTGTAGAATAATAGCAAGACATAGAAAGGTAAAACGTTTTCCATTTGTTCCAGTCAGTGACTAGACGATCTCAGGGTCGTTTGTCTAGGGTATATAAACCAATTTAACATTCTAAAACTTTCAGTCTAGCTAAAATATTTTACTGTGTAAGTGTGCTGTTTTTATTTTGTGCTTAGGTACAGGATATCAATTGATACGAAAATAAAATTCTTTTCAATGGGTGCATTCATTAAGTTTCAGTCAATTTAAAACTGCTATAAGTGTCAGTAAACAATGCAAAGACACAGCAGAATTGATTAGTTTTTGCGCTGGAAATATAACTACATGCTTAACAGAAGGAAAAATTGGTATGAAAAGGTGAAAGCAGACAGTGAAGTTTTGAGAGAACCAGATGCTGTCACTGTCTCAGTATTACTAGGTGATATGGGTGGGAATCGATCTCAGTGGAAAAAATGCGACTACTCATTATCTTCTTCCTAATCGTCACTTCGCATTTTGCTGTATGCTACAAAAGTCTCCTGTCTTCCTATGACTTTATACTAATTTGATTCAGTATTTTATGTACTTAATAGATTTTGTCTCACTAACTAGGAACGAATGTTAGTTAAGTCCCTATTTCACAGCGTTAAATGACATATTCTAGTGATAAATTGTAGGGAGAGTAACGAATAGTTCAAAGATGCCTACAGGAAAATAGATATCCATAAAAAGTGGCTCTCATACTCTAGTAGATAACGCTTTGTAGGTTGAAGCGGTGAGTACTGAGTTCTAGTCCCAGTGCGAAAACCATCACTCACTGGGATGCAGATGCATACAGCTGACGAGTCCCAGATAAGATGAAACATGCGTCCTGGACTCTACAGCTAGTCACCAAGCAGACATCGATATCCACCAACATTAATCAATATATGAGGAACAGTTGGATGAATCTCAGCCGGTGTTTGAAATAAGGAGTTCTGAGGTTTCGCACGGAAGTCTGGTCCGAGCTTCTTCAAAGAAATAATCAAAACCTCCATTACCATAGATATCTATAACGCCTCAAAAATCATATTGTTCATCTCATTGTCCAATCGTGGCTGGATTGTGATTGTTTTTCATAAAAAAATATTTATGAAGTTAGTGCTGAGGATGTCAATAAGACTGGTGATGAAACATCTACTACAAAATACCGAAGCTCAGAGAACATTGAACGACCATCATCCCGATCCTGAGCTACAAATCTTTTCAATAGTTCTGTTGGTTATTCTTTTAAATTTTTTGAGTATTGGGACCAAAACAAGTTAAGATATTAACGACAGCCAAGTACCTGTTTGTAGTTATATACAAAATTTCCTGGTCAACGATTGTAATTATCAAGAAATATAAGCCTTACTCATTATTTCCATGATTGCAGACTAGGGTGAGTTTTGGAATTGCTTGTCATTTCGGGTAGATTTCAAGTAATAAAGGAGTTGAGTTTAGGTAATATGGCAAGGCATAACTCCATTTTATGTTTTATGAATATACACATGCAACACAAAGAATATGGTTCTAGAAGCAATCAAAAGTGAACTCAATAATGACCGGTGACTCACATTTGAAACCAAGGCACCAGTGGAAAAATTACTCTAGGGGTACAAATGTGCCTAACTTCTACTCCCTCCAAGTTGCAAGATAAGATAAACAAACGAAAATCAGTTGCTGTGAGATCCCCAGTATCCTCGATTGTAACAGTTTTATTTATGCACAGTTGGGCACGCATTGCTCAGAGGAGTTTTAAGCCTTCACTAAAAGTATGATTTAAAATGTTCACAATTTCCTACACACAGACTCAGTAGTTGATGCAATTCAAACCATACGTGAACGAATAAGTGATGAAGAACCAGCTATGTTGGATTTCAAAACCAAACAAAGACGAGACTGGGGTTTATTTACTAGTGTCTTCAAAAAGCCTTCGCACTCTGGTCAATGCTAAGATTTCAGGTCATCTGATCCGATATGAGTTAAAGCAAGCCTGGTCAAATCCTTACGTCAGGAAACATGAAAACTGATTAGTAAGGCAGAAAACTGATGCCAAGAGATTAAACGAATGAAGGATGTATTATTGCATTTATTGAACACCGGAAAGTAACCGATTCCATATTTCCCAGTCCTGAATGCCGACTGAATTTTATCCATCATTCTGAAACTTGATCACAAAGCTAAGAGACTGATTGAGCGTCACAATGTACTTTGATTGATGTCAATTGGTTGTAGGTAGTCGGCATGGTTTCCTGCTGTAGTTTAATTGCGTAAGAAATTAATATCAGAAGTCCTATGTAGGATTTTCAATAAGGCCACGATCAGAGTGCCACTTGAACCTATAAACTCACTTAAAGACAAGTTTTGTACGCTAGAGAATCTTATCGAACCTATTAAACAAAACGATTTGTTCTTCTTAATTCCATGCAATGACTGTAAAGTCAAACTCACTGAATGGGATCATTCAAGATAGTAGAATAAAGAAAATTAGCTAAATACAAGATAGCTAAACCTAGCAAGATAAGAATAATACCATAGCTACGACGCAATATCACAGAATAGGATGGCATAGAGTAACAATTTGAAAATTACGTGGGTAGATGCAGAGACAGAGGTGGGTAACTGAAGCTTTATTTATTAGATCGACAACTGTGAAAGGATTGACGTGACATCAATTCCAGATATTTGGGAAATTTTGCTGCCGACTAAATCAAAGGGTGAGAAGCAGAAGAATTATATAAATTAGATCAGAAAGTTTTGTGATTATAAACAGCGATTTCTGCTCGAAACGCTACATAAAACTGCTTCACTATGAGATATGCTTCGTAAAAAGAACCAAATAAGTATATCTGAAGTAGGGATTCAACCTAGAAAGGCATAAACTTATTCTTCTTGGTGTGGTGGTATTGTCCAATTCTGGTGATTGCACTGACTACTTTAGTTGCAACAAATGCCTTATTAATTCAATTTCGGGGTTTGTGAAGATTCATTAATTGATTTCAAGTAGGAATTCATCGCGGAATGACATCAGTTGATGAGACATTGGGAAGCTGAGAGCATTGGACAGCTGTTTTGTTCTAGTCTAGGACTCCTCACCCCGATCCGCCAGGGATTGAACCCAGAACCTTCAGGTTACGCGGCCAGCGCGTTATCACTGAGCCCCTGGGTCAGAATCCAGTGGTCTACATTTCCTAACTCTATCAGTTCACGACATAGCGTGATCCCCATTCAATACCGTCGTTGAGTAACTGTCCTCATGTTCTACTTAGTTGGCTCCAGGGGTCACTTCTGATTGGAACTTTGGAAATCATCTCTCAAAGCTAGTCACCAATGAGCGCACTGCTGAGGAGTCCCATACTAAGAGGCAACAGATGTCCAGCACTCCCAGGTTTCCAATATTCCCCCAACTGATGTCAGTCCAAGATGAATTCCAACCTGAAATTCCTTATTAGTTTCAGAAAATACTTGCCCTGCATCAAAGTGGTATAGTATAGCATCTTTAAGAAGGTTAAGTACGAAATCAACAATTTTAATCATTATCTATAGGTTGAATGTCCAATGTTCCAGGCGGTTTACATGATTTATCGACAAGTACCAATTCTAGAAGATTACGGTAGGCGGCGAATGATACCAACAAAGTCAGTCTCTTTTTTATTCAAAAGTTAAATTCCGTTCAAAAAGTGAAGTCACTTAAATTGGTTACAGATGGATAAGAAAATTACAAAAAGAATATATTTTTTGATTACACAAAATTAAGTATGATGTTCTGACTTCCGTATTATTATTATTATTATTATTATTATTATTATTATTATTATTATTATTATTAGTCCCTTGGGTTCCTAGTGGAACATAGGGCTTCAGTAGCACGCCTCCAGTGACCTCTGTTCTCTGAGATCTTTTGAACCTGGTCCACGACAGCCCACAAGCTCTCATTTCCTCCTCGCACGACCTCCTCCATGTCACCCTCGGACGTCCAACTCGTCGCTTCCCATGGGGATTCCACTCGAGCAACTGGCCTGACGCGTGATGTCCCCAGTCGGCCTTCTCAGTGCATGCCCAATCCATCTCCACTTCTTCCTGCATATTTGTTGCGTGATAGGTTCTTGGTTGCTTCGTTCCCAGAGTTCCTTGTTGCTTATTCTTTCTGGCCATCTGATCTTCAGTAGCGAGCCAGCGCAAGCAGTTGTTGATGAATGTCTGTAGTTTATTGGAAATGCCTTTCGTGACGCGCCAAGTCTCTGAACCATACAGGAGCACTGACTTGACGTTGGTGTTGAAAATCCGTATCTTATGCCGCATGCTGAGTGCAGGAGATCTCCACACTGGTTTCAGGCTAATGAACGCCTGTCTTGCTTTTCCGATTCTGACTTTGACGTCCTCGTCCTAGATAGGTGAAGGAGGTTACTTCCTTTAAGTTTCTCCCGTTGACGGTGATTGGAGTTTGTTGTTGTTGGTGGTGCGGTATCTTCATCACCTCTGTCTTCTCTATATTCACCTGAAGTCCCGTCTTAGCTGCCTCACCTTTTCTATCAACTTGTTAGTTTTTGCCTGCAGATCTTCAAGTTTATGTGACATTAGGCACAAGTCATCGGCGAAATCCAAGTCTTCTAGGTTCTTTTCCGTCGTCCAGTGTATCCCCCTCTTCTCGCTGCCTACTGTTTGCTGCATGATCCAGTCCACCACAATAAGGAATATCATGGGGGATAGTAGGCAACCTTGTTTCACTCCTGTCTTCACTTCAAAGGCATCACTGAGCTTCCCATTGTGAATTACTTGGCATGTGGCATCTTCATATAGTTGTTGAATGAGGCGGATAAAGGTTTGCGGTACTCCGTAGTATTGAAGCAGTTTCCAAATTACTTCTCGGTCGACGCTGTCAAAGGCCTTCTCAAAGTCGATGAAGTTGAGGCAGAGAGCTGATTGCCATTCTATGCTCTGTTCTATGATGATGCGTAGAGTAGCGTTGCAATTAGGTCTGCACATGATTTGTACTTCCTGAAGCCTGCCTGTTCCGGTCGCAGTTTTGAATCCAGTGCATCTTTAAGCCTCTCCAGGATGATGCGGCTTAATATTTTGCTTGCATTGGGTGGACAGGAGAGTGATTCCGCGCCAGTTCTTGCAAACACTGTGGTCTCCTTTCTTCGGCAGTTTGACAAGGTAACCCTTCTTCCAATCGTCAGGCACCTTCTCTTCCTTCCACACCTTCTGCAATAGCGGTGTGGTGTGAGCATGTCCGCTGTTGTCTCTGCATCTGTTCTCAGTGCTTCTGGCGGTATTCCATCTGGTCCTGCTGCTTTCCCACATTTCAGTAGCTTTATGGCGTTCAGGACTTCCATTTTCGTTGGGGGATTTATGTTCACTTGTAGTTCAGCGGCTGCAGGTGGTATTTCTGGACGAAGTGCATGTGGTGGTCGATTCAAGAGCTTCTTGAAGTGGTCGGCCCATCGTTTCCTCTGTTTCTCTTCTTTCGTAATTAAATTTCCTTCTTCATCTTTTATTGGTTTCATCTGTGTTGGTCTCTTCCCTGATAGCAACCTGGTTATTTGATACAATGTCGTCAGGTCTCTCCTACCAGCTCTCAGCCTGTTCTGCTTCACTTGCCAGTGTGTCGTAGAAGTGTCTTTTGTCTTTGCGTGCACTCTTCTTCACTTCTTTATCCAGTGTTTTATACATTGTGCTCAGTTCCTCTTGTCGTTGAGCATCCTTGCACTGGTTTATCTTCTGCTTCACCATCCTCCTCTCCTCTATCAGCTTCCAGGTATCCGTCGAGATCCATTCCTTGTCTTCTTTCTTCTTCCTTCCTAATACTGTTGTGCAGGTTTCTTTCCACATAGCTTTCAAAGACTTCCAGTGCTCTTCCACACAGGTTTCTTCAGGGATGTTGCTCGATGTCTCCCATTTTGTCTTGATGGCTGCCTTGAAGATCTCCTTTGTAGTTTCATCCTTCACTTTGTGTTCCGAGTGTTGTACTTGAATTGAGGTCTATCACCAGCTTTCTTGAAGGCTTTTAACTTGATTTGGAAGGTTCCTTGCACTAGATAGTGAGTGGTATGAACCTACATCTGCTCCTCTTCTTGACCTTGTGTTAAGTAGACTGCGTCTCCATTTTCTTGAGATTGAGATAAAATCGATTTGGTTTTTAGTGTGTCCATCTGGTGTTCCACTAGGAACCCAAGGGACTAATAATAATAATAATAATAATATAATCTGGTGAAATCCATGTCGCTTTGTGGATATCTTTGTGCCTGAACACACTGCCTAGCCTCCAATCACCAAATCGTTGAGTTGAATGCGCAGAATTCTGCAAACAATTCTCCATTCTCATTCATTTCACCTAGCGCCTCTCGACCCATGGTTAGTTCTCTTCCTGTGTTTTCTGCTCCCAGTTTGGCATTCATGTCACCCCGCCCATTAGAATTTTGATATCGCCAACTGACGTCTTGTCCAGTGTTGATTGAAGTTGTCTGTAGAAATCCTCCTTTTTCTCTTCATCTGCATTATTTGTAGGTGCATAACATTGTATGATTGTGACCTTTCTTCCTTTTGAGTTGAATCTTGCTGTCATGATCCTGCATGAGGAGATTGGTTCCCACTGCATGAGAGCCTTCGATGCTCTTCAACGGGACATCATGATAGCCACTCCCTCAGTGTGCTCGTGGTTGTCGTCTGGGTGACAATATCGGAGTAGATTATTGACTCTCCAGTTGACAGTTTGGAGAGTCCGCTCCCATTCCATCTGCTTTCGCAAATCCCAAGCACTTCGATGTGATACCTTCTCATCTCCTTTGCAATCTGGGCTGCCTTACTGGGTTCAAACATCGTACGGACATTCCATGTCCCCACGTTTACTTTCGCTTTCATCGAGGGAGAGAAGACACATCGGCCAATTGGCTTCCCGAAGGCTTTCACCAACTGGCGTCATTTCGCCTCTCCGATTCCAGCAAGGAATAAGTTTGTTTTCATTTTTTATATTTTGTTTGTGCTTTGAAGTTTCTTTAGCGGTTAGATTTGTTTTACGGGGTAGGGTTGCTAGCCCTATGCCCAACCTTCCCTCTTTACCCGGGCTTAGGACCGGCTAGTAACTAGTAAACTAGTTAACCATGCGAGGGGGAGACTTCCGTATTACTGAATAATTAATAGTTCTTCAGCTAATTATAATCTACTGTTGATCATATGCAAATGAACTCTTATTTACGTTTATTTTGTGCCACACATTGATGAATATTTTACTCAATGCATAGTAATTAATTAGTTATCACCTCTTCTATCTCCCTATTCTGGTTCAGTTGAGTGGCGAGAGAATAAGTAAGAGGTCATGAGTTGACCAATTAGATCCATGCAAATTCATCGATACACATTAGCAACATTATTTTCCGTTACTTCGAAAAATTCTGATTTCCGATAAAATATTCTTAAGTGGATTTTTTCCCACCTCCTAACATAAAGTTAATTAAATCAATGATTCTTACATATTGTCACATAAACAAATTCGAAGAGATTTTTGGCTGCCAGCAAAACGTCTGCATTCATTCGCCTCAATTTCAAAGGTGATGATACTGCAGGAACTATTAATAGACGATCGATGACATCACTGGTTAGAAATTTCTCTGTAGTCAGCTTTGTTCCTGTAAACCAAATAATGTAGTCTCTAGTTCAGTCAAACGTCGACAGGTACCTTTTCTATGTCACCGACAAGTGGGTATATCAATTTATGTCTAGCTGTCGAAATAGATACATGGGAATTCCTCAAAGATTTTCTGAACACAATCCAAAGAGCCTACAACTAAGAAGAGGTAGAACTCTGAAAAGCACCAGATTGACACTCGATATCATATCAGGCAGACGTCTTCAATTTCTTCTGGACAAATGAACAAACAAACAAGCACATTTCTCTTGAAGTTTGTTGAAGGCATAGCCATCAAATGCCTCAAACCTGATTTATCTGTTCAGAAAAAAAGCTATAGTCAACCCCTGCCTACTTTCTTGACTGTTTTTTGGTCAAATCTTCCCATATCAATTATAGATGTTTATTCCTTCACTTCCTCACATAATCTTTTGATACCCAGTCCCTCAATATATCGATTACTACTCTTGTTCTATCCTTATTTTTATTCAAGAAGATCCCACTGAGTTGTGCTCAATATTGTGACGATTTGTTCACATTTGTTAACTTTCCTTGAATTTCCCGTTGTTATTAACCTCTACTCGATGATCATTTCTGTCTCTTTTAACCACTGACCGATATTCTGTTGTTACTTTTTTTTAGTGAATTAGAGTATGTTAAATTCTCAGTAAAACTATGTATTTTTATATTCTAGGTTGTTGGCAGCTGACGAGATACCATCGGAATAAGATGGATACGTGTGTATCTTGTTTCTATTGTTGTTCTCGTTCTTTTCAAATTCATATTTGAGAATTCATGCAGGAAATTAAATGACCTGGTAAACCAAACTTGGAATAAATATGCAAGCCTATTTCATACTACTTTTAGACTCTACATTGGCAGTAACCTTTGAACCCTATTCACTGGTTAGTGAGTTGGGAATTCATTTTCAGAAGACCACTACTTTGTAGAAACCTTTTGGATAACAACATTGAAAGTTCTTTTTTTGTAGGGTTGAGAATACATTGCCTAATTATTAGTAATGTTCCCAAGAGTTTCAGTTGTTTCACTTAAGTGTATAGTTACACTTCTATTGGAGTTATAATGCAGACTTACGAACCAGATCGTCATCAAAACCTGGCATACAAACAGATGCTTCTTAACTGCATACTATCCACTCAGCAAATATAAAAGCAGGAAGTAAGCCGAAGCTCTTTTAAGAAAAATTTACTTGATAACATAAGTATTGTTAAGTCTACATATTAGGTAAATCACATCTCAAGATCAGTCTCGATAGTTTAGTAACTGGTGAAATTTTTGCATGAATGCAAAAGGCTCGATTAGTTCTTGCCACCCGTTACTGATATGATACTAGATTGAATAGTAAGGACAGAATTTACTGAGTTTCAGTACGCTCTGTTCTACTACACAACTATGAAATATAGCCCTTAAAGGTGGAGGAAATAAACAGGCTCCAGGTAGTTGACCGCTATTGACTCATACCATAGGCCGCGTATCGCTTAAACACCACGTTAGTAATGTAGAACTCTGGCATAGAGCTTTAGGCAAAGGAGCCAAGTCAGTTGTTGAGGTTTCGAATGTCCATCGATTGAGATGGCTTGGACATGTGTTACGCTCGCATAGTCATGAACGACCTATAGTGGGCTTAGGTTAGAAAAGGGCTAGGTGTGGTCAAACTAAGAAGTTGCACTAGCGCCCAAAGTCTCCGATTGTTGGCCAGAACGGTGCATGGAAATGCAAACTTCCCAAGTGAGGTCTGTATGTGGTGAGTGAAGTCGGTAGTTAAAGACTGTAGGGCACATGACTCATAAAAGATCTCAGTAGTGCAGATGCATCCACACATTATCTTCCTCTTATTCACCAAACAGTTCTTTGTTGTTCTTAATATCTTCCCTTTCTCTTTTTTTGGCTTTCTACAACTTTTGACTACATTTTGATCTCCTATTTCTCTACCTCTCGTGTTGCTACCTTGAATCTTGATATTCCAATATGCAGTGCAAAAACACCGACCGTCATGCAGTAGTTCCAATGTCCCAGGTTGATTGCAACTGGGATATCTTAAATCAATTGTAATCAATATCGAAACACAATTTTTCGTTAAAAGACCTCGACAAACTAAATCCAGATATTGTATAGATAAAAAAGGAATGCAGATTATTTGAAAAAGTATCATCAACTGTATGTGGCCTACATAAATATGATTGTGTATTCTTTACACGTCCAATAAACATTTAGGTAGTAAAGTATAACTAGAATTAAATATAAGTCGTTTTAGGCTTAAAAGATTAAATAAAGGATTTTATAATTTGAACAGAGGGTTAATTACAATGATTAGCTTTAATTACCAGGAAATTATTTGGGAACCATAAATCCCACATGGATAAACGAACGGTGAATATAATGCTGTTGGATTCAACTACTCGTTAATAGACTGACGAAATATACCCATTGATTATTCGTTAATACTATAAAACAAGCTATAGCTAAAAATTCTTTTAAGGCAGATGAAAAGAATTGACCAGTTAGTTTGCTTTGGGTTCATATTTCCTATTCTTTGCCTATCATAAAATATTACTCAGGCATGTTGACGTAAAATACTGCAACAATGTCTAGGTAACCGAAATTGATACCTTAGTTAGCGACTTGATACGACTGACGCATTGTGACCAGGTCAGAATCAATAGCCTAGGATTCGATGATATTCAGCATTGGTCCTGACCTTCAAAGTTTTAATGGGGTTGTTAAGCTGAAGGTAGACGGTCAGTCATCTACACCATTTGGAACGCTGTCGTGTTGCGTTGTATGCTTCTTTCACAATCTCTTGACTAACTAGTTCATTGATCTCAGAATACTGGCGCGATTCGTCAAATATGCCACACATATCTGGCTAAACTATTCTGCTCGTTCTTGGTCTCACACTGCTGGGTATTCAACACGTTAAGAAAAACCTTAGCAGTCCCATGGTCAAAACAAAAAGTGATTACAAGTTGGTATTCACCCCAGATTGACATCAGTAGCGGAACCATTGAAAACCTGGAAGCACTTGATACCTGTTACGTCCTAGTATGGAACTCCCCAGAAGTGCCTGAGTTCGACCCCCGGCGAGATCGTGAGTGTGAACTGCTCTGAAACCCCATACTAAGACGAAACAGCTCTCTAGTGCTCCTAAGTTCTCCAACTGCTGTGAGTTCATAATAAGTGAAACCCTAAAAGAGCACCCTTTATCTCCCACTGAGAGCAAACTGTTGAAAAAAAAACAGTTTAGACCACTGGTTTGACTTTATCGTTCAGTTCACTCTCAAAAATTGTAGTCATAGCATTAACTACTTGGCCGAAATTCGAGGTTACCTTAGTATAGAGTTGAAGTATATGTTTCACAGGTTTTAGTTAAGTAAGCTGTCTTAGCGCTTGAAGTGTACTATTCAGGATACATAGAAAGAAGTTAATCATATGACAGAGAACTATACGAAAAGATATCTAGGTGTCAACGTAGGTGGCTTAAAATGTGCTAAGTCTTTAAGTTTATTAACTGCGCAAATGAAAATAAAACCAAACAGAAGTATTTCCAGATTATGTAGTCACATATTTTTATGTATACCCTTAGCGTGTGGACGAAACTTGCAGAGATTCAGTGTCGAGCACTTGGGAACTAATGAATACTCTTTATCCACTATAATCGTTCACTTTCACTGTTGAATATGTCTTCTCATCCATTGAATCTCATATTTTTTCCCATACTATTCCAATTTGTCGAATATACTGAATCGAGTAGCCATAAAAGCCACTCTAACAACAATGAAAAGTGTAGCCGTTTGGTTGTTTTCATATTTGAATAACAGAAAAGAAGTTTTTGGATGTCTTTGATCACTGAAGCATACTTTTAAATCGTCTCCTAATTAAAGTTATGTTTGAAGTCTCTGACTGTTGGTCTGAGAGTGTTGAGAGATGTAGACTACCTGGTTGGGTTTCTCAACATGTTATGAACCAATGGTTGATGACTCTTGGTGATATGACTGAAAATCGATCACAGTAAGACAGATGTATTCACTCTTTGACGCCTTCTAAAGCTTGGATATTTGCACTAATTTATTCTCCCACACAACTTTTTTTACTCAGGTATCATTCTTCTTATGTCCATTTATTCTTTGTATACTGCTGTGAAGTGGCCACTAGAACCGATGTACTTGTGTGTGACGTTCTACGTTGATTTTGTCTGTCTAAGCTGGTTCAGTCTAAGATAAGTAAGTCATAGTAACAGTCATTAATACTTGTCATGTCATGCTTCTTTTCGAGTAAGCCAAATGGTGTCATTCAATAGAAAGTTTTATGGTGATCAACGCTAAACTAGCATAAGTAACGCCGTAAGGAGACGGAAACTGAAACTATGTACTCGTGAAGCTATCTAAACATGTATTCAAGCAGTTGTCTTTAAGATATAAAGCAGGAACTTAAAATTGACCAATCACTAAAGTTGTTCTGTTGAATAGATCGACTGATGCCATACGTCAATGAGTTGCTTCAGTGACTTCCCGAGATCAATTCCTAATCCATGTGAGTTGATGAGAATGCCTCTAAACTTCTCTTAACGTTACTCATGAAGTTGTATTTAATTCCAAGCACGGTCATCATCTGATTAAAAAGAAGTAATTGATAAAGCTCAAAAAGTTAGCTACTTGAATTACTTATAAAAAGACAAGCATGCTTGCAAGTCAACGGAGAGAACTTATTATCACCGACAACCAAATTTATTCGCGATGCGTTCGTTCCTAAGTGTCTCTGTGTAGTCAGTCGCATCGTAGTAGGGACAGGGATTAACCAACGGGTTGTGAATAAGATCTAGCTAGTAAAGTAACAGTGAAATAATCTAACGTAGTGACTCAGCAGCGTTACGATGCGTTGCGATGTCATGAGCGTTGCAGAATGGGTATCTCTACTATCACGGTACATCAGAATCTGTTATAAATACAGATCTCAACTGACTCATTTGTATGTCTACCTAATTCTCTAGTCATTTGATCAACCTCACAGTAGTTACCTTCATAAGTGACGGTGTAGCCTTCGGTACGCCTTTTAGATAATGTCTCATAAAATGCACCGAACTTCCATTAAAGACAAATAAGGATGACGAGAAACTAAAAACATAAAGTACATTTTTCAATGTACGTACGCAAAGTTTGATCTCAGGGTTCATCCACCTTGAAACCTAAGGGATATGGTTCACAACCGCATTAGTAAGGGTGACCGTCATGCTGTGTAGTACATGTCTCTTTATGAACACTCAGAGATGTCGCTAGTTCCACAGATAGCTTGTCAAAAGACAAGCAAGCCTTCTATATCTATGCCAATGTTTCGCTGGTCAACAGTAGTGCGACTTTTCCAGACAAATCAAGTGGTCAATTACTTCACTTTTCGTGGTCAAACTGCAAGTTATTCGATTTTGAGAATTACGAAATGTATCCCGAACAGTCGACGTTATCGTTCATAAAACTGCATTTTCGCATGAAAAGGCAATATATGTATATATCTACCAAAATATCTGCAATAGGAGGATAGACCATGTGAAGTCATGGGATTGTCTGCAGAATTACAGTTGTGCAATGAGTGGACATGTCTGACAGATACTTCACAAGAGACCTGAGTGCAAACTCAGATATATCCATAAGTGTTCGAGCACAAAGCCTTTAGTACAGTGAGAAACTCTGACAATTCGGGTCAAAAAAGTGGCCTAGAACTGAGTGTCCAATGACTATGACCCCTAAAAATCTCAGAAACCGTTTTAATTAAGCTGTCTCATTTATTTTTAACACAGACGAGTTCTCTGACTTCCCGCAGACTGGAATAACCAAGAGCAAGGAATATTTACAAAGAAATTATGTCTGGTTTGCACATCTAGCTGAGGTAATGAACGAAAATTCCTATGCAAAAAGTTCCAAGTGCAGGCCATCAGCGATCGCCACCCTTACAATTATAGCGACAGTTAAAAGGTAGACGTTTTCTTTATAATTTGATTATCGAATAGTACTTACGATCGCTTAGTCTTTTTCGATGATGATTCTCGTAACTGTTACGTTGCACACTTATAGTTGTACATTTCAGCCACATTAGCTCTTGATAATACATGACAGTATTTGAAATGTCTCTGAGCATCATTTAGCATAAAAGCGGTTTCTTGACCCTTACTCATATTGGGCGGAAAGTTAACGAATATCTTAACTGATGTCTATGCATCAGACTGGTGACGATACACTACCTTACGATGAGTAACACTAACATGTGCGGCTGACTGCTTAGTCTACTTTATCTTCGAGTCAAACTGAAAAAGTTTATTTTTTTTATCTAAGAATGAATAGAAAGACAAATACTAGAGTCAAAACAAGATCTAAATTAAAGTGCGTGACCCAGAAGAGGGAACTATGTACCGAATTTCTTGAACCGAAACTTAGAAATACCAACTGTGGTTACTACTGAAATAAAGTCGGTGGCCATCTCGTTATGCAGTGTCTCTAATCAGGTTTAGAAGTGGTAATGACTATGAAAAGACGGTTGTCAAACCTGAACTACCATTACCTTTGGGTTCTGTACACGTGATTCAGACACACAGGATACGTTCATTTCAGGCTTGTTATTCGATTTAAAACCAAGTTCATTACTCTAACATATAGTTTGAAGTACAGTTTCAGGATACTGAGGACGCTGTGCTACAGCTGAGACTGCAGAAGAAAGAGATTAAAAGCAGCAAACACTTGTAAGGAATACGTATGACATGGATAAAACCGATCAAAAAGAACACAAACGGCAAAAGGTTAATCCATGTGACCTGAACATCTTCACTGACTATCTGAAAAGTAACTGGTGTTGTATTAGTAGTTTCATTCAGCGATGAAAAAGGCCACGGAGTCCAAGGGGACATAATTTATAAATGCGAATGTTTAGTTCCTACTCAATACGGTTAGTTTCATACTTTTCAAATCCTACTGCCAGTATCAGATGACCTTGTGACAGCATCATTTTTCAGGTCACTTCATTTCTAACCTTTTTTTATCATGATTGGAAGGTAGTAATGCTGAGGATGATGGTTACCCTGATAATACAATCTACCCTTATTACGAACCTGTACTGCAAGTAGTAGAACTTCTCCTGCAAACCTAGATAACTGGTAAAGGTACACTGATCGAATCCCTCGTGAACAACACATTTTGGAAATACTCATTAACACCGTACCACCACATCTTTTGCCTTGAAGGTTATATTTACTGATCAGGAGATTCTCGGTTGTATCTAAATATGAAAGTATAAAAATGTTGAGGAAACCAGTGGTTTTCATACGCTTAGAATAAATGCCACAACATTTAACTGTTGTCCAATATATTCACAAGTAGTTCAACAACAACAGCTGACATGGTACAAAGTGTAAGTCACTTCCTTTATTTAAGAACTTGTTAGCCTAGGGGTAAAAAAACTGGCGACGTCTTGGCATGGATACGTCACCATAGAGACACCCCATTGTTTATAAGTCGAGTAGAAATTCTCTCAGCGACCTTGTGCAGTAGGCTATGAGCCACACCTATTTTATGGGGGCTATCTGATTGGGCTACTACCTGATCGCCCAAAACTTGGTAGGCGGAGCGGGACTCGAACCCCGTGACCCGCTGGTTGAGAGCCAACTGCATAGGTTAAAGAGCCGCAGTTCCATTGTACTCTAAAACTGAGATGCATATGATTTGAAGGCTGAAGACGTAAGATGTGAGTACGTATTGGATCACATAGGTCTTCAGTTTATTGCTGCTTTAATGTAGTTACAGAGTGTGAAGTTGATGCCAAGTGTAAAGTTCGTAATAAGAAAGGTGGGTAAGTTCAAAACCTAGTTATAAAAAAGTCAGCTATAGTCGTACAAGCAAAACTCTTTATTAACTTTCAGATGCAAATGGTTTTGTTACTCCACATTTACGTAACTTACAACCGCCAACGCCATTTCTGTTCACCTTGATGTCTTATTTTTTCCATTTCTCTTTCTTTGGCATTAAAAATCTTGTGCTAAGTCTTATGATGTGGTCCCTTTATTTGTCTTTAAATTGGATAGCATTACTAAAAGATAGCTTACATATACCCTTTAAAACTAAACACGGTTGAGTAAAGTAAACTGTTTGAATGGAATTCAACGCTAAGGAACTGGTTCACTGGTAGTAACGTCACCACTCTCTCTCTCTCTCTCTCTCTCTCTCTCTCTATATATATATATATATATATATATATATATATATATATATATATATATATATATATAATTTAGATGAGACTTAATAACAAAGCCACTATAGCCAATTTAGAAGTGAGAGAACGCAAATGAAATACACATTACATGAAGTAATCCATAAGTCATGCAAGGAAAAGACAGAAAATACTACAAAATACTTTTTATACATCAAGAAATACCATGTGAAAGATGAAATCTGGTGAATTTTGCTACATGGTTCTAATACGCTGAAAGGATCGAGTCCAAAACCTCATGGAAATATCATAAATACCAAGAAATATAGCTCCTCCAATAGACAACAATGTCACTCTGGGTATCAAGCCTGAAAACAATCTGAAATGAAGGAAAATTGAAACAAAATTAAAGTTTAACCAAGGAATATTCCTTCCAACCTTCCTCCCTCTGTACTCAGTATTTCTATGTAATCTAATGATGTATAAATGTATGAGACCGCAAACTACTTTCTTTTCAAACACTAAATTTCAATATCTTACCTAGTATTGAACAGCCATCTTTTTGACATGTATTGGATAAAATGAACGTAAAATTTGAAGTAACATTGACTTTATTTTGTGTCCTATAGTAGCGTACAAGATTTACTATCATAAAACGGCAATTAAATAACCTTTGATGTTTTGTTTGGGCTGATATCTGGCATACGTACAAATAAAACGCTCTATTTGACGAAGTTTCCACCTGTAGAGCAATACGTGAGTTTTTTAAGTTTAAGCTAGATATTAGTTCACCTTGTGACTCCCAACAACAATGCTCACTGATCATAACCTATTGGGCTTCCGCGAACGGTTTGACAATATGCAGCAAATGTCTTTTCCCACGGTTTACTGTATTTAGGACCTGGGTTACATTGATTTCCTTCAATATTCTGAGGGACTTATGTCGTGTAACGATATCATTGAAAATAATATACATTGTTGGTTCTGAAATACGTTACGTAATCTAACAATAAAAAGATGATGCTTTGATTCAAGAACACTTCAAACATCCTGGAACAGAATATTACTTTCACCCTTGAAAAGCGGCGACTTTAAAGACCACCCTAGCAACAATCGAAAAAACCCATTTTCTTCATTTTGGCTGGAAAGGCAGATTTTCATAAAACAGAGAAGTCTGACTGGTTATTTCAGTTGTTGCTATGGCAACGGGTGAGTCAACATCAACGATCCTAGAGTATAGGAAGTTATAAGCCAAGTTGCTGGAGTAGCAAAAGTTAACCATTCACCTCCACAAAGGAGTCACACTTTATTGTAGTTATCTTCAAAAAATTCTGACCAGAATATAGATGTATATACGCTACAGATTTTCAAACTAAAACCAGGATTCTTGCTTTCGATGGATTGTTCAACTTGAAACATCCTCTTGTAACCGTTACTTCCATAACAATAACGTATACCGATAACCATGCTATGTAGCCTTCATGCAGATGCTGTACAATTATTCATACGAGACTTGTATGCATTACTGTACTCACTATCTCCTACAGTGGAACAATGAAATCGAAGAAGCTGCAAGGAGATTGTTTACGTGCTACACACTTTTCAGAGCCACAAGTAACCTTACCCGCCATCGCCATGGGATCTTGTGAATGAATTCCAAGCTATTTTACACAATTTGATAGAAAGATATACGGCCTGAAATTTAACTTGCTTCAATACTTAGTTGAAAACAGATACCATCATTTTAACAACACCAACTAGTTTAGGATCATAGTTTCATCTGCTATCAAAATTAATTAAAACATGGGTGGGGTGAGGGTGGGATCGCAAAATGATCACAGCTCATATACATACTTTATACGAAGTAGAAGTATGACAGATATCAACGCCGTCAATAACGAATAGCAACAAGAACAATTTAATTTTGCTTTTGAATGATAAAGGGTGTCAGACAGCACATTGATAATGGTTATATGGGAAGTTGGAGGCTGAAATCTACAGATGGTCATAGAGTAGTGGGTGTTGCTGATCAGAATGAATATAAGTAGTATATGTTGAGAGGGTGCAGAAACCATAGACAATTACCAGCAACGGATAAACATTCCGCCCAGAGAAACGCAAAAGATAACGCGGGCGTATTAAGAACAAATCAAGATAGAAGCAGAAGAGGAAATGAAGTACATTATGCAAATAACTGTCTTAAAGGAAGGTGTACAATATTTGATGACTACTGTACAAGATGTCGATAATAAACATTCCTTCCTTCGTCTCCGTCTTGTCGTTTTCTGCAATAGTAGGAGTGATCAATACCTATGACTAGTTAATTTCTCCTCTCTATACGATTGCTTAACTTGTATACTCACACTGCCAACTAGCAGTATAACATGTAAAGTATGGTTGTTAGGGGCATTCACTTCATGACAAATTTATACTAGACTGAACCTCAGTGCATAAAGATGTACGTGGTTGTTGATACAGTTTCATTTTCATAAATCAAATCATTGTGTTGAAGTGTTAAATCACAATACTACAAACCAACATATAAATTTAACAAATTAATTGCCGGGTGGTGGCTAACAGGAGGATCTAGAACGGGCATTCCTCCCTATTTCAGACTTTTCATAGCTTGATACACCTGCACTTCAGTCACCACACGTAGGAAAAACAAAGTGAGCATCATGAATTCCACTGCTATATATTCAACATGCATCAATTATATGGATAAGATTCAAATGAAATAGAAGTAACCTACCCATGGATTCCACTCTCTTGAAATACTGTCCGTATAGCATACACAACGTGACCTGATGCAAGTTTAGAATTTGACTATAAAAATAATAAAAATGAAGAGAACAGAAAACATTTTGCCTACTCCTCTTCTCCACCAAACATAAAAATGGTGAGAAGTGAATATTATGCTATAAATGAGGAATGAATCTGAAACCACAATTATGGCGCATAATAGCTCGGAAAGTATATTAAATACACATTTCAGTAGAAACAACAGATATGTTGTACTTCCATAATCAGTGGGTTTGAATGGTATATGCTAAGGATCATCAGTAAACAAGACCTGCAAGATTGACAAGAGCCGGTGGTTGCATTCACTCTTGACAGTGAACTGTTAGAAACAGTCGAAAGCATGCTGTATTTGGGTAGTTGTGAGGACGGCTGATGAAGATGTGATGGACAAGATCTTCGTCAAGTGAAAGTCATAAACGACACACACCAATCTATGTCCCTTTTAGTTATGTTGCAACAATCGTTGGGTTTATAACACTCCGGTACAGACAGTTCCGCACTACACCCGTAAAACACAGGCTTTCCAGTTTAGGACCTCCGATGACTCCATTGTTTCTTGACTATTTTTCCTGTATGGTTAGTCGCATCGCGTGTAAGTAATTCAGAGATCCGTTCATGTGTTTGGATATGATGTGAACCTTCATTCAATAAGTGAAGTCATATTAAGACCCTTACTTCAATAGCTTATACAAGTTTTATGCAGTCTCTCTGTGACCAATGTACTGTTCACCGGTTGCAGTGATGGTTTAAGAAAAGGGGAGGTGATCAGTTTACCACAAAGTGTCACAAAACACAGAATAATCCTATCTGTTGAAACACAACTCAGTGAGTGAGTTCCGAGAGAAAATGCAAATAACTGACATGAAACACTAAGATATTGCAGAATCAAAACCAGTCGTGATAGCGTTTTAGTTCCCTTGTGTCTCCCTCCCACTTCCAAAATGTAGTACAAAAATAAAGGATTCTGAATATGGTGCAGTAATCTCAAAGAATCCTTAGGAATGTGTCTCCTATATAACTACCTCGTTTTTCTGTTCAGGTTGATGTTCCATATCTCTTTCCTGTCTCATTTCCATGTTTTCTACATTGTATGGTTCAAATAAAGAGACAACTAAATTGGAGTAGAACTTTGCACAGAAATGCATCATTTCAGAACAGCATATAGAAAGGAAGTGGGTAGAAAGAGAACAGCGATTCAGAAAAATTTGTTGTGCAGTATTCTGATGTCCACGTTTTATAAAATGAAGTGTAAGATGGAGAAAATTAAAAAAAGACAACAGAAATTAACTAACCTCTGCTAACATGATACGGGTTTTCGCCACATCTAAGGGTGTAGTTACGGCACCAGCTATTGTGCCTGCTAAGCACCCACAAAGTGCTGATTGCCAGGCTTTTAACTGATAGACTGTTGGATCTGTAATAGAATCAACTTCAGTCGACTTTTTGTTCCACTCAACAGCAATATACTGAAAAAATGAACAAAATTTGTATTTTTTGAAAAACAATTTTTTTTTGAAACATGATGAAATATGCGTAGTTATGCGGTGAATTTACGTAACACTTTTCAGATAATCCGATCATAAACGTATTTGTCATAGGTATTTATATTAAACTAGAAATCATATAATTTTTCGGGCGGTGCTACTTTCGATACAATGTCACTACATGGCAAGATAAGAATGCATTAGACTGTCTACAGTATTTTGCTTGAATCCTATTTACTGTGAGACTTCACACAATACCAATAACTAGTAAGTTGACCGTTTTAATTTTAACGAAACAATTATCTATCATGTCAAGGAGTTGGTTCAAAACAGATGTCACAAGAGTGTATCACTTGAATTGACTACACTCCTTAATATAAAAAAAGCCAGACAAGAAGAAGTGCCTGACTGAATGACAAGATCAACGTAGAATCTTGCACACAGGTGCATCGGTTCAAGTTGCCACACTTCACACTAGTACAAAAAGAACAGGTACATGGAAAAGGAGTGATATCAAAGTAGACAAAGTAGTGTACGAGAATAAACAATTTAAAGATAACGGTTAGTGCGAATATTCAACTTTTAGAAGATGGTTAAAGAGTGAATACATCTGCGCCATTGTGACCGATTTTCAGCCATGTCACCAAGATTCCTCATCCGCTGATTCCTTTTGTCTCAAAGACCCCAACTAGGCAGTCTACATCTCCCCCACACGGCTCACACCAACAGTCAGGGACTTCACCGACTGGTGCCACGTCTTGGTCTGAACACGCTGAACCCTCTTCCAATTTAATCCAGCTTTCCCTAGCATAGCACGTGGAGGCTAACCATGCTTTTCAGTAAATAATATAGATTAAATTCAATCACATTAGTAAGAACAACTTGAGACTATCTTCTACAGTATATCCAACTATTGTAACCGAATACCACAGAAATACATCCAGACTCAATACTGTTATGCATTCTAAGGTTGTCTTACTCATCTGGCTACTAGTAAAGTGGAAACATGGTTTGTTCAGTGTTGTACTTATTTTGTCGCTACCATTCTATAACTAGACTCGGTACATATGAATTTACAAGGCTAAGAGACATAATCATTTGATTTGTTGTTTGATTTTCACTTGGTTGCTCATCCCGAAGTAGGTGGGACGGAGTTTGAATTCAGGACTTATTGCTCGAGAGCCAAATATGTAAGCTAAGGAACCACATCTCCAGTCTACTGTTCATCAAATCATTCAGAAAACTTAAGGGTGAAGCATTCAATACAATTAATTAATTATTAATTATCCAAGGATACACTAATAGTCAATAATTTTGTACATATGGGTTTTACAAGGAGAGTATTCATAGTATTTAATGCAAGCTCGAACTTGTTGACTTCAAGGCCAAAACTTTCAGTACTATCACCTTGTAATTTTTGTTATTGTCATAAGATTAATGAATAAGCTTTAATATTGTAGGTTAATGTGTCTTTATCGTAGGTAACATGGTAAACAAACCTCGCCAACTAACAACCGATAACACAAACTAACCTGGTAATGTTATCTATATTATTGAGGAGAAAGTGTTTAGTTTTCGATTAGTAAGGGCTACAATTTCCATGTACTAGTTACTAGTAATTCTTATATGATAGAAGACAGCAGGGTAGTAGTAAATAAATGCACCCCAGTAACCGTAGATTTCCGTTACACAACACCTTAGTAGTACATCAAGGTTTCTTAGTGAACTTAAGTCCCTAACAATATTGTGACACTTCTAAAAGAAGAACAACTAAATTCATGGACATGCACATAGAATACTCAGTATGATATAATGCATATCCTGTGCAAAATGATTTCATATTTGAGTGTGGAAGTGTGACTTGTTGGCATGGGGATTCAATTATTAAGCAACGGGTCAAGTCCCGTCCCACCAACTTCAAACTGAGCAATTAGAATAGCATCATAAACCCACCAAACATTTAATGTAGTTGGTAGCTTGGTACATAATCTTGTACTTGATTGTTGAGTTGCATTGGGGATTATAAAGGATAGAAAATGATCGGTGAAGAAGTCCTCTTTGCAGTAACATCATTTACAAACTGCATAAAAACGTGTCAGACAAAACCAACGCGGCAACTCGCATACAAGTGCATCGGTTCAAGTTGTTACACTTCACAGTAGTATACAACGAACAAGCGGATAGGAAAGACTGATAACAAAGTAGACAAAGGTGTATGAGAAGAGAGGGAATTTGAAAACGACGATTCATGAAGATTTCGATAACACTATTAGAAAACGAAGATTATCTGAAAAATGTGATGTATTTGTGCAATACATTTCGAACAATCTGATCAAACATTTACTTGTCAAGTCAATTTATATATGAAAATTAAAGGTCAAATATAGTGAATATGAAAAGGTTGTGACACTAGTCTTGATAATATAATCAGATCAGCAAGGCTTACCAAGGTAAATTAAGTGAAACAACAAATTGTTTTTGTACACACAGCGGGGGATTAAGTTTACGAATGGCTGACGCTTCGGCAAACTTCAGTATGCGCCCCTGATTATTCCTGTATAATATCTTAAACGCTGTTTTCGTATTAACCCTGTGATTCATTTCAATAATATGTTTTGCTATAGATGACGATGGATGTCTGTCACCTGCACTTATCAAAGTTTGTGTGTTAAACTGTTTTTCTAGCCATTTGGGGATGTGTTCACCCACCTTAGTCTGCATTTTCATATATAAATTGACTTGACAAGTAAGTGTGTGATCAGATTGTTCGAAATGTATTGCGCAAATACATCACATTTTTCAGATAATCTTCGTCTTCTAATAGCGTTATCGAAATTTATTAAAGGGACTAATTGTTTCAGATTCATGAAGATGTCCAAGCTTCAGAAGACGTCAAGAAGTGAATACATCTGAGTCATTGTGGCCGATTTTTAACCATGTCACTAAGAGTCCTTAACCACTTATTCCTATCGTTTCAGTCTACACCTCTCTACACTGCTCAGACCAATAGTCGGGGATTTCATGGACTGGTGCCACATGCATGAATATTATATTAATTTAAACTAAAATCCAGGTTAGAAAAAATCATGTAAGTTGAAAAAACACTGAGATAAAGAATTTTCGAAACCAAAACACTACTATACTATTGAGTTGTATCATTTAATAACGTTAAGACAATCGAATGTTATATGAAAGCAGAATTGTAAGGTTAGGGAGGGTGATTTGAACTGAAGTAATATGGGTATAACAGAATGAAGTCCTTTTTCGAGAATTAACTGTGCATACACGTCATATACCTTGTCAACTAAATAACTGAACAAATCCCCTTAGAGAGTGGAGTTCAAGCTTGAAAACACAAATTGTCATAACGTCTACAAAATATGCCAATAAATGAATTTAAAAACTGACTAAAGATTTACTAATCAGTTATCAGGTGACACTATTTGTAGAATCAGTCAAACTTGAAAGAGTAGTTTGAAAAAACGAGTTGATCATATGTCACGTGAGCGACTATTGTTATAGAAGTAGGATTGGGTAGGAGGGTTACAGGAGACCAGTCCATAAAGTCTTGGACAGTGTAGGAAGGTGTAGGTTGTCTAGTTGGAGTCTTCGAAACGATAAAAACCAATAGTCGGATACAAAAGATCAGTCACAATGTCACAGATGTATACTTCGGAGTCATGAATATCTTCATTTATTTATTTTCCCAAAACTCTAACACAATTTTGTCTACTCTAATTTCATTCTCTTTTTTATCATTACCTTCTTTGCATGCTGTTGTGGATTATAATAACTCCAACTGATGCACTTCTACAGGAGGTTCTACACTGGTCTGTTCGTCTGAGACTTGTTCAGTGAACACTACACTACTACTAACGCATAGAGTAAATCGACTTTTCATATTGTAAACAGATAATTGGTAGCCAACAATTCAGAGCATTGAGCTACTTCTTACAATCTGTAAATTCTTTGTAGGTATTAATAATCACTAAGAAATAGATCTACACATTTTATTACCAGAAATCTTTTATTTTTCTGTTTCAAACATTTTAATTTCCGAACTTTTATTGACTAGTAACAAGTGGGTTCACTATTAAAACTGAATCAATGAGCAAGGAGCAGTAATAAAATTGATAATACATGAAATAAACTCAAAGACATTACACTTGCTACTGTTGAAATGCATAAAACGTTACTCTGAAAATACATACTCTTAACTGCTCCCATATAGGATATTGTATAAATGAAAAAGGAATTTCTCGTGATAAGGTGCTGATATATCCTCTGTAGAAACCATGAATCCCCTGGAACAAAAAATTATTTAGAAAAGTTGCACTCACATTATCTAAAAATAGTAGATTGGGAAAAAAAAATTCATTCTAACAGGTTTCTGTTTTCATCAGAGAATAGCTATAATTTGTTTGTGTTTTTATATGTGATCAGCCAAGCATAAATAAATAATCAAAGAATGTTCATCTATTCGGTCTTAAGAAACTGATTCTACCATTCTTGATGACGGAAACTGGAATCATTATTATTATATTATTTTTCCCTTGGGTCCCTAATGCAACATAATGCTTCAGTAGCACGGTCTCCATTGCACTGTCTTCTCTGCAGTCTTTTCAACCTGGCGCCACGACTACCCACAAGCTTTCATTTCTTCTCCACATGATCTCCTTCATGTCACCCTCACCTCGGACGCCCAACTAGTCGTTTCCCCTTTGGATTCCACTCAAGGGCCTGGCACATGATGTCACCAGTTGGCCTTCTTAGTGTATGCCCAATCCATCTCCACTTTCTTCTGCATATTTGTTGGGCGAAAGGTTCTTGGTTGGTTCGTTGCCAGCCAGCCAGAGTTCCTCGTTTCTTATTCTTATTATTCTGGCCATCTGATCTTCAGCATCCAGTGAGCGTAGGCGGCTGTTGATGAATGTCTGTAGTTTGTTGGAAGTGCTTTCGTGACACGCCAAGTTTCTGAACCAAATAGAAGCACTGATTTGACGTTGCTGTTGAAAATCCGGATCTTGTTCACTCTTTATGCTGAGTGCAGTAGATCTCCAAACTGGTTTCAGATTAGCAAAAGCCTGTCTTGTTTTTCCCATCCTGGCTTTGACATCCCCATCTGTGCCGTCGCCTATAGTTGAAACGATGTTGCCTAGGTAGGTAGGTAGGTAGATAGGTAGGTAGGTAGGTAGGTAGGTAGGTAGGTAGGTAGGTAGGTAGGTAGGTAGGTAGGTAGGTAGGTAGGTAGGTAGGTAGGTAGGTAGGTAGGTAGGTAGGTAGGTAGGTAGGTAGGTAGGTAGGTAGGTAGGTAGGTAGGTAGGTAGGTAGGTAGGTAGGTAGGTAGGTAGGTAGGTAGGTAGGTAGGTAGGTAGGTAGGTAGGTAGGTAGGTAGGTAGGTAGGTAGGTAGGTAGGTAGGTAGGTAGGTAGGTAGGTAGGTAGGTAGGTAGGTAGGTAGGTAGGTAGGTAGGTAGGTAGGTAGGTAGGTAGGTAGGTAGGTAGGTAGGTAGGTAGGTAGGTAGGTAGGTAGGTAGGTAGGTAGGTAGGTAGGTAGGTAGGTAGGTAGGTGAAAGAGACTACTTCTTTTAGGTTTCTCCCGATGATAGTGGTTGGTGCTTGTTGTTCATGCTGTTGTTCGCTGCGTCTCTTCATCACTTATATCTCCTCTACGTTCACCTAAAAGAAGTCCCGTCTTCGCTACCTTGCCTCTTGTGTCAACTTGTTGGTTTTCGCCTGTAGATTGTCGAGTTCGTGCGACATTAGACACAAATCATCGGCGAGATCCAAATCTTCTTGGCTCTTTTCATCGGTCCAGCGTACCCCCCTCTTCTCACCCCTCACGGTTTGCTGCATGTCCAGTTCACCACAATCAGGAAGATCATCAGGGATAGTAGGCGGCAGCCTTGTCTTACTCTTTCCTGTCTTCACTTCAAAGGCGTCACTGAGCTTTACATTGTGGATCACTTAGCATGTCGCGTCTTCATATAGCTGTTGAATGAGGCTGATAAAGACTAGTGGCACTCCGTAGTATTGAAGCAACTGCCTGCCAAATTACTTCTCGGTCGACGCTGTCAAAAGCCCTCTCAAAGTCGATGAAGTTGAGGTACAGGTACAGTGGACTGTCATTCTATGCTCTGTTCTATGATGATGGGGAGCGTAGCGTTGCAATTCGGTCCCCACATGATTTGTTCTCCCCGAATCCAGCCAACCAGCCTGTGGTGGTCGTAATTTTGAGTCCAGAGCATCTTTTAGTCTCTCCAGGATGATGCGGCATAATATTTTGCTTAGGGTGGACATCAACAAGATTCAGCGCCAGTTCTTGCAAAGGCTTACGTCTCCTTTCTTTGAAAGTGTGACAAGGCACCCCTTCTTCCAATCAATAGGCAGGTACCTTTCCTTCCTTCCCTCCAAACATTCCACAGTAGTGGTGTGAGCATGTCCACTGTTGTCTCTGCGTCTCATATTTTCAGTGCTTCTGGTGGAATTCCATCTGGTCCTGCTGCTTTCCTGTGTTTCAGCAACTTTATGGCATTCAGGACTACACTTCTACTTTTCTCGGAGGGCCTGTGTTCACTGGTAGTTCTGCGATTGTCGGTGGTATTTCTCGACAAGTTGCAGGTGGTTGTGGTGGTCGATTCAAGAGCTTTTTGAAGTGGTCAGCTCATCACTTCCTTTGTTTCCCCCTTCACTATCTTTCACTGGTTTCGTCTGAGTTGATCTCTTTCCAGATAGTAACCTGGTTATTTGATACAATGTTGTCAGGTCCCCGTCTCTTCTACCTGCAGCTTATTCTGCTTCACTTACCAATATGTCATGGAAGTGCCTTTTGTCTTTGCGCACACTCCTCTTCACTTCTTCGTCCAGTGAAGTGTTGTATGGTTTATGTTCATTTCCTCTTTTTCCTTTGTTCATCCTTGCATTGCTTTATCTTCTGCTTCACTGTCTTCCTCTCCCTGCTCCATCAGCTTCCATGTGTCCGTCGACATACATTCCTTGTCTTGTTTCCTCTTCCTTCCTAACATGGTTATGCAGGTTTCTTTCAACATCTCTTTCAAAGAGTTCCACTGTTCTTCTACACCCGATCCTTCAGAGATGTTGCTCAATGTCCCGCATTTTATTATGATGCCTGACTGACGTGAAAATGTCCTTTGCAGTTTTGTCCTTCGGTTTCTGTTCTGAGTGTTGAGCTTGAACTCTGGTCTATCACCAACTTCTTTCAAGGCTTTCAACTTGATTTTGAAGGTCCCTTACACCAGATAGTGATTTGTCTGAACCTACATATGCTCCCCTTCTTCATCTTATGTCCAGTAAGCTGCATCTCCACTTTCCTCAGATTGAGATGAAGTCGATCCGATTTTTAGTGTAGTATATCCATCTGGTGAAATCAAATCCATGTCGCTGCCGTATGAATATCCTTGTGTTTGCATACACTGCCTCGCATCCAATCACCAAATCGTTGAATGCACAGAAGTCTGCAAACAGTTCCCCATTCTCATTCATCACTTCACCGAGTGCTTCTCTACCCATGATGAGTTCTCTTCGTGTGTTGTCTGCTCCGAGTTTGGCATTCATGTCACCCCACACATTAGAATGAATTTTGATGTTGCCAACTGGAGTGGTGTCTTATCCTGTAGTGATTGCAGTTGTCTGTGGAATTCCTCCTTCTTCTCTTCATCTGCATTATTTGTAGGTGCACAGTGTAACATTGTATGATTGTGACTTTCCTTCCTTTTGATTAGAACCTTGCTGTCATGGTCCTGGGATGAAGGAGATTGGTTCCCACTGCGTGAGAGAGGGCCTTCGATGCTCTTGTGAGTGGGACATCATGATAGCCACTCCACAACTCAGTGTGTTCATGGTTGTCGTTTGGGTGACAATGTTCGAGTAGATAATTGACTCTTCAGTTGACAGTATACAGAGTCCACTTCCATTCCATCTGCTTTTGCAGATTCCTAGCACTTCCATTCCATCCATACCTCCTCATCTCTTTCGCAATCTGGGGCAGCCCTGCTAGGTTCGTACATGGTGCTGACATTCCATGTCCCCATTCTTACTTTTGCTTTCATCGATAGAAGAGAAGACACATCGGCCAATTGGCTTCCCGAAGGCTTTCACCAACTGGCGTCATTTCGTCTTTCCGATTCCAGTGAGGAATAAGTTTATTTTTATGTTTTATATTTTGTTTGTGCTTTGAAGTTTGTTTAGCGATTGGATTGGTTTTACGAGTTAGGGTTGCTAGCCCTATACCCAACCTTTCCTGTTTATCCGGGCTTAGGATCGGCTAGTAACTAGTGAACTACTTAACCAGGGTAGGTTGATTCCGGAATCATACAGCGAATTAATGGATGAGGGTTTCTGAGGGTAACGATGATAGTTCGGTTTCTTGTAATACTGAGGGGTGTAACAATTTTGTCTACAATATACATGGGCCAGGCGACAGTGAGAGTGAAGATGATTCGGAAAATGATATGAAAAAAACAGGTAACATACCGAATCTGCGAGCTAGTACTGAATGCATAGTAAGCAAACGCATCCTCACCGAACAGACAGACAAAATCAGAGTAGACTGTCGTACACAAGTGCATCGGTTTAATTCCGTATCAGATTGGTTTATCTGATTTATAACACACAGTGATATAGTATTATTTACCTCATGATTTTTTGAGCACAAATTATCTTTGCTCATAATCATATCAATCTAATCACACTCATTTCGACATTTGATGTTTATAGTTCTGTCACCTCATATGATTTGTTTTTATTAGTAGTATAATCTTCAATATCTCCGGTATAGGTGTTGCGTGTTGATTCAATGAAAAAAGATTCAGTAATCAAGTCATCCCATCCAGTGTCAGTTAAGGCAGCCTTAGTCAAATGTCTTAGTGAGAGAGCTAGAAAACTGTCTGTTCCTAACAAGGAACTGAAATACGTAAAAGAAGCGCTAGTAGTTAATAATTATCCTCCGCAGTTTATTAGGAAATTGTTAAGAACACTGGAACGAAAAGATAACAGTAACACGAGTACTAATAATAACGACAACACAAGTAGAAAGGAGTTCACAGCCTCCATTGTGTTACCCTATAAGGAAGGTACATCAGAAACCTTACGTAGGATCCTCAACAAAGCTGGAATTAGGGGACATTTAAATCTACAAACTTACTCCGAGATAAGCTTTGTCGGCTGGTTTCAGGATCCGATGGAACCGATTAAGCAAAACAATATAATCTATCAAATTCCATGTAATGACTATGAGGTTAAGTACATAGGTCAAACTAGCCAGTTGGGGTCAGTTAGAATAACCGAACATAGGAATTTAGCCAAATATAGAATGACAGACCCAAATAAGATCAATAATCTAGAGAAAAACTCGACCACTGCAATGCATGCATTACTACACAACCACAAAATAGGGTGGATGGGATAAAACACCACTGTACTTAAGTTCAATTTGATTAGGTGGAGAGAGGTTGGTCACTGAATCTTTGTTCATTGAATCAACACGCAACACCTATACCGGAGATATTGAAGATTATAATACTAATAAAAACAAATCATATGAGGTGACAGAACTATAAACATCAAATGTCGAAATGAGTGTGATTAGATTGATATGATTATGAGCAAAGATAATTTGTGCTCGAAAAGTCATCAAGTAAATAATACCGTATCACTGTGCACTTTATATCAAATCAAGAAATCTAATATGGAATTAAATTCCATGACAGTGCTCAAGTTTTACACCTATATTAATGCATCCTTTTAATTTGCTACACTTCACAGTAGCACGTAAAGAACGAGTCGACAGAAAAAGACGGATATCACGGTAGACAAAGTTGGGTATGAGAATAAACAATCTGAAGATAAAGGTTATTACAAATATTCAAGCTTCAGAAGACGTCAAAGAGTGAATGTATCCTGAACGAATTTTAGCCATATCACCAATGGTCTTGAACCATTGGCCCCTGTCTTAAGGACCCCAGCTAGACAGTCTACACCTCTCTAAACGATTCAAACCAACAGTCAGAGACTTCATAAATCGATGCTCTATCTTGGTTTGGCCGTTCTTAGCCTTATTTCCAACCGAATACAACTTTTTCTCGCATGGTTATCGCACACATGTGAAATATATAAAATGAGTTGACCAGTAACATAAAAACAAAGGAAAATTTGAGGAATGCCCAGAAATTATTCGTTAAGGTTATTCCTAAACACAGCATCTAAATAATAATAATAATAGTAATAATAATAATAATAATAATAATAATAATAACAATAATGTTACTTAGCAACCACGTGTGTGTGCATCACAATAAGCCACACTAATTTTGTGAGAGAAAATAATACTATTTAACTGCCGAAACTTTAAAAGGTAGGGCTGTGTTCAAATCTATATCTCATTAATTAAAGATCAAATGTCTAAACCAGTTAGGTATATTTTGGCAATCTTAATTTAAATACCCAGAAAAACCCATTTGATCATAGAAAATAGCAAGGACGTCTGCAATGAAGAAAACGTGCTCGTGTCGATGAACCTATCCTCTAAGCTGTACATTCGTATACATATAATAGAAAGGATAGGACATTCTGGAGTAAGTTTCTGGTAAAATACCAAACAAAGTTGCATGACAAAGGGAAGTTACGCAATATATATATATATATATATATATATATATATATATATATATATATATATATATTGACATTTAAAGTAGGAATATCAACAAATGATTACAAGGAAATATAATTTCACATCATATGAGAGTTATCTGGAATGATCAGTCATTTACGATGGCCATGGTGAAGAAGGATGTTTTACATAATTCTTTTGAATGGCTAATGATTCAGCTATGCTTAGATGTCTCTCACTGCTATTCACAGGAAACCGACTTGCAACAGGTAGTTGATTAGTTTTCATAGCTGTGTCTTGTTCATCAAAAATAGGAATTTTATCAATTCACTCTCCTCAAGAATACGGAAAGTGTGCACAGAGGATGTTATTGACGGTAAAATAAATAACCTGCGAGAAATCCTGATGAAAAACCGACATCCACTGAAATTTACAGAAAGATCTTAGAGCTGAAAAGCATTATGGAATGCTTACATATTAGTTCGAAAAAGATTTCACTAGTGAGTCTCGAATTCAAGTGAGATATTGCAGATATTCTTACGAAGTGACTGTCAATATCTATGAACAAAACAACTTTTGCCACCAATCTTAAAATAGCGTTCTCCTGTCAGAAACTCATTCGTCAGTATGCACTGAGCCACATCAATGTGTTTATCAGTTTATTTGCTCCTGTGGAGCCAAGCACATCGACCGTACTATGCACCAGCTTGTGAAACATGCTAGTGAACACTCTCAAGCCTGATTGACAATGGGAGAACGGAAATGAATCTTCAGCTCTGTCACAGAAGCATTAGTAAACTCGGGACACTTGACTTCTTTCAATAAGTTCTCCAAGATCTGCATAGAGTATGAAAAAACTACCGGAAAGAAGTGAAGTCTAGACATCTGAGCATAGCTGAAGCATTAGCTATTCAAAAGTTCAAACCCTCACTGTCCGTTCAAAAGAATTATGTAAAACATCCTTCCTCACCATGGCCATCGTAAATGAGTAATCATTCCAGATAGCTCTCATATGATGTGAAATTATATTTCTTTGTAATCATTTGTTGATATTCCTATTTTAATTGCCAACATGTATACTACGTAACTTCCATTTGTCACAATTTATTTCTGTATTTGACTGGAAATCACCTTGGAATGTTCTATCCTCTCTATTATATGTGGACGGGTATGTAATTCAGAGGATCAACTCGTCGAAAAGAAAAATGTTTCTTCGTTGCAACTGTCTTCAGTCTTCATCTACTGAACCTGATTGGAACGTCTGTTAAGATCGCCCTACCAGCTCATACTCGTTACATGGATTGTTTTTACGTCAGAATGTTTGCAGTAATCGTTCTGTGAAATCTCTTTTGCCTATCAAGAAATTTAGCCTACCGTTTTCAAACTATCTTTGGATTACAACCACAGAATAGTGTTTGTATGCTAACATTCAAGCAGAATATAACAAAGATTATGACACAAGTATGGAATTTGAGCATTGTAATATCATGTATTTTCACATTAGATTAGTCTACTTGACACAGCACAGTGATACGTAATACTATATCACTATGTGCTATATCAAATAGACTAATCTAATATGGAAGATACGACGCTTACTGAGCATTTTAGGCTCCTGATGCAGGCTTAGTTCAGTCAGTTAAGCAGTGATTGCTGTGATACTCAACACAGCCAAACAATTTAGAACCGTTGTAACCCCTAACTGTTCCCGTAGCAACGCCGCCTTTTTAAAGTCAAGGAATAGTCAACATATCATTTTATTATTTTTATTATTATTATTAGTCCCTTGGGTTCCTAGTGGAACATAGGGCTTCAGTAGCACGCCTCCAGTGACCTCTGTTCTCTGAGATCTTTTGAACCTGGTTCCACGACAGCCCAGAAGCTCTCATTTCCTCCTCGCATGACCTCCTCCATGTCACCCTCGGACGTCCAACTCGTCGCTTCCCATAGGGATTCCACTCGAGGGCCTGACGCGTGATGTCCTCAGTCGGCCTTCTCAGTGCATGCCCAATCCATCTCCACTTCTTCCTGCATATTTGTTGCGTGATAGGTTCTTGGTTGCTTCGTTCCCAGAGTTCCTTGTTGCTTATTTTTTCTGGCCATCTGATCTTCAGCAACGAGCGTAAGCAGTTGTTGATGAATGTCTGTAGTTTATTGGAAATACCTTTCGTGGCGCGCCAAGTCTCTGAGCCATACAAGAGCACTGACTTGACGTTGGTGTTGAAAATCCGTATCTTGTTCCGCATGCTGAGTGCAGAAGATCTCCACACTGGTTTCAGGCTAATGAACGCCTGTCTTGCTTTTCCGATTCTGACTTTGACGTCCTCGTCCGTCCCGCCTGTAGTTGAAACAGTGCTTCCTAGATAAGTGAAGGAGGTTACTTCCTTCAAGTTTCTCCCGTTGACGGTGATTGGAGTTTGTTGTTGTTTTTGGTGGTGGTGCGGTATCTTCATCACTTCTGTCTTCTCTATATTCACCTGAAGTCCCGTCTTAGCTGCCTCTTCTGTCAACTTGTTAGTTTTTGCCTGCAGATCTTCAAGTTTATGTGACATTAGGCACAAGTCATCGGCGAAATCCAAGTCTTCTAGGTTCTTTTCCGTCGTCCAGTGTATCCCCCTCTTCTCGCTGCCTACTGTTTGCTGCATGATCCAGTCCACCACAATAAGGAATATCATGGGGGATAGTAGGCAACCTTGTTTCACTCCTGTCTTCACTTCAAAGGCATCACTGAGCTTCCCATTGTGGATTACTTGGCATGTGGCATCTTCATATAGTTGTTGAATGAGGCGGATAAAGGTTTGCGGTACTCCGTAGTATTGAAGCAGTTTCCAAATTACTTCTCGGTCGACGCTGTCAAAGGCCTTCTCAAAGTCGATGAAGTTGAGGCAGAGAGCTGATTGCCATTCTATGCTCTGTTCTATGATGATGCGTAGCGTTGCAATTAGGTCTGCACATGATTTGTACTTCCTGAAGCCTGCCTGTTCCGGTCGCAGTTTTGAATCCAGTGCATCTTTAAGCCTCTCCAGGATGATGCGGCTTAATATTTTGCTTGGGGTGGACAGGAGAGTGATTCCGCGCCAGTTCTTGCAAGCACTGAGGTCTCCCTTCTTCGGCAGTTTGACAAGGTAACCCTTCTTCCAATCGTCAGGTACCTTCTCTTCCTTCCACACCTTCTGCAATAGTGGTGTGAGCATGTCCGCTGTTGTCTCTGCATCTGTTCTCAGTGCTTCTGGCGGTATTCCATCTGGTCCTGCTGCTTTCCCACCTTTCAGTAGCTTTATGGCGTTCAGGACTTCCATTTTCGTTGGGGGATTTATGTTCACTTGTAATTCAGCGGCTGCAGGTGGTATTTCTGGACGAAGTGCAGGTGGTGGTCGATTCAAGAGCTTCTTGAAGTGGTCGGCCCATCGTTTCCTCTGTTTCTCTTCTTTTGTAATTAAATTTCCTTCTTCATCTTTTATTGGTTTCATCTGTGTTGGTCTCGCCCCTGATAGCAACCTGGTTATTTGATACAATGTCGTCAGGTCTCTCCTACCAGCAGCCTGTTCTGCTTCACTTGCCAGTGTGTCGTAGAAGTGTCTTTTGTCTTTGCGTGCACTCTTCTTCACTTCTTTGTCCAGTGTTTTATACATTGTGCTCAGTTCCTCTTGTCGTTGAGCATCCTTGCACTGGTTTATCTTCTGCTTCACCATCCTCCTCTCCTCTATCAGCTTCCAGGTATCCGTCGAGATCCATTCCTTGTCTTCTTTCTTCTTCCTTCCTAATACGGCTGTGCAGGTTTCTTTCCACACAGCTTTCAAAGACTTCCAGTGTTCTTCCACACAGGTTTCTTCAGGGATGTCCCTCGACGTCTCCCATTTTGTCTTGATGGCTGCTTTGAAGATCTCCTTTGTAGTTTCATCCTTCAGTTTCCGAGTGTTGTACTTGAATTGAGGTCTATCACCAGCTTCCTTGAAGGCTTTTAACTTGATTTGGAAGGTTCCTTGCACTAGATAGTGGTATGAACCTACATCTGCTCCTCTTCTTGACCTTGTGTTAAGTAGACTGCGTCTCCATTTTCTTGAGATTGAGATAAAGTCGATTTGATTTTTAGTGTGTCCATCTGGTGAAGTCCATGTCGCTTTGTGGATATCCTTGTGCCTGAACACACTGCCTCCAATCACCAAATCGTTGAATGCACAGAATTCTGCAAACAATTCTCCATTCTCATTCATTTCACCTAGCGCCTCTCGACCCATGGTTAGTTCTCTTCCCGTATTGTCCCCTCCCAGTTTGGCATTCATGTCGCCCATTAGAATTTTGATATCGCCAACTGACGTCTTGTCCAGTGTTGATTGAAGTTGTCTGTAGAAATCCTCCTTTTTCTCTTGCTCTGCATTATTTGTAGGTGCATAACATTGTATGATTGTGACCTTTCTTCCTTTTGAGTTGAATCTTGCTGTCATGATCCTGGAGGAGATTGGTTCCCACTGCATGAGAGCCTTCGATGCTCTTGAGGACATCATGATAGCCACTCCCTCAGTGTGCTCGTGGTTGGCGTCTGGGTGACCGGAGTAGATTATTGATTCTCCAGTTGACAGTTTGGAGAGTCCACTCCCATTCCATCTGCTTTCGCAAATCCCAAGCACTTCGATGTTATACCTTCTCATCTCCTTTGCAATCTGGGCTGCCTTACTGGGTTCAAACATCGTGCGGACATTCCATGTCCCCACGTTTACTTTCGCTTTCATCGAGAGAAGACACATCGGCCAATTGGCTTCCCGAAGGCTTTCACCAACTGGCGTCATTTCGCCTCTCCGATTCCAGCGGGGAATAAGTTTGTTTTCATTTTTTATATTTTGTTTGTGCTTTGAAGTTTCTTTAGCGGTTAGATTTGTTTTACGGGGTAGGGTTGCTAGCCCTATGCCCAACCTTCCCTCTTTACCCGGGCTTAGGACCGGCTAGTAACTAGTAAACTAGTTAACCAGGCGAGGTTAGTCAACATATCATAGAAATTCTAAATTCACTGCTACCAAACAAAAGATGTGTGCCACTTTTAGAATCATCACAACTTTCTATCCACCTGCCGTAAGTAATGATTGATATACCGGCTTCTGGTAGTCACCTAAGAACTTAGCAGCAGAGTATTGGGTTTCACTGGTTCTATCAGGCTACAACTTTATACTGGCGACTAGTAGCATCCAGTATTCCAAATCAAAGACCGACTATCTCCGTTATCGTACCGAGAATTTGAGATGCTTTTACTATAAACAAAAATCTGGTTAATAAATAGATTAAATGCGCCTCTTGATTTCGATACATTCCGTTCGCTACATGAATCGAACACGATAAAGACAAATATGTCTAGACAATAACAACTAATTCATCTTATTTTACAGTTTCTTATTCTCTTTGTACAGTCCCAACCTTAAGTCGAATTACTATTAGATGTGTTGAAAAACATTGAGATCCAAAATTCGGCAATGACAGTATGGTAGTAAGCTGAAAAAGTGTCTAAAGTCAATAACTACAAATTGCAACAAACATCATATCGGTTCAAGAAGAGAATTCCAACCAATAATGTGGAAATATGACTAATCTCTACGGAAATTTTAAAAATAACTGAGTGAAAATCAGCGGACTAAAGAAAAGAGATGACAATTATGGAAGACCATTACAAGAGTACAATGAATAACTAGGGTTTCTGTGTACAAAGAACAGGTGGAAAGTATCACTAAAAATACTTCAGCAAAGCACATAAGTCTTGACAAGTTTTTTTGTTGTTGATCACGTTGAAAGATTGAGATATCTATTTGTTGTCACGTTTTCATCAAGTGCTTGGCTACTGGACATGCTACAATTTCGCTTCATGATGAACACAGATTTCCTGAAACATACTTAGAAAATTGCATGGATATCCTTATCTCTCCTATTTACTTGCTTTTAAAAGTGCATATGGATAGGTAGAAACAGTTATAAGTGAAATGAGGACGATATTTACCTAGTTCGGATGGAGTGAGCGTGTGGGGGTGTAAATCGATATCACAAAAGTTGGAGGAAGGTTATTCTTCTAGTGCAACTTGAGTGCCAGACTAGTTTATTCTCAACAGTCAAATGAAGTTTTTCAGTGTATTCTCTTCTATATCTATCCTACATATCCCAATGTGTTTGTTTTTCAAGTACCAAGATAATGAAAGCGAAAAAATCTATTTTGCAGATAAGCATATTTATGTGCTGAAAATATGACACCTGAACAGAAGTATTTCTTTTTTTCACCAATCTGCTGATAACCAGTATTGTTGCTTTTATTGTTTATTCGATTCTGACCAAAACATACACAATTATTTTCCATACCCAAATTGCCAATAAAAGCACAAAATAGACAAACGCTAGGTGCAGTAAAAATTGTAGGGGCGGCTTGTTAAAACTGACTTTCAATGACTTACCTCATTACGAAGAGTTTGAAGAAACACAGTTGAAACACTAACAGAAGCCTGGTTTTGTGTCCTTTGTTTTATCACTTCACATGGCACTCTTATGATACAAGCGACCTGAGAACTGAATATTACTGACAGCAAATCTTACAATTTCGGCAATACAAGCAGATAGAATGGAACAACCCATGGGGTGCATACCGAAATCCCTACAGACATCTTTAACTGTCTCATAAGTTACGAAAAAAGTTGCAGCTGTAATAAGCTAGTTGTTAATTGTTACATATCCAACTTACCTCCAGGAGCAGAACCTATAGCAACTGCTGGTAAACCAGCAAAAAGACGAAGTGATCCCGGCGTTCGTTGTATATTATTACGATAACTTTGCAACCGCGTTTTGATTGTGTCGACCGGGAAAAGTGCGAGATCGACACAAAGTCCAGCAGTTGAGCCTGACTAAATGAGATGAGATAGAAGAAGTAAACTCACCAGTAAAGAGACAAAGTATGGATGACTGTTGTTAGTATTCATAATAAGTCAAGGATGACAGCTATCCAGTTTGTCTATGATACCATTATCTTGCAAAAGTCAAAAGTAAACAGAAATGATTTTTGTGTTAAAATTTGAACGATGAACTGGAATTGAGCTGTTTTCACAGAAACGAATAATGATCCTATATGCGATAAACTGAGTTAACGAAAACGAAACCAAACGTTCATGTCTACATACAGCGAGACGCCCATATCCATGCAACAGAAAACTCGCAGTACACTGACCCTTTTGACTAAACATTCCTCTGATGTGATTTTTATTCGTACTGAATATGATTAAATTTTTCGGCATCGTAAAAACAGCTATAATCCTCATTTAGAAAAGGTTACCTGACTATTCTGATCACAAATTTCTCGGCGTTCAGACAAAGAAGCGAGAGTAGAACTGTACACACAAACTAACGTACCAATGAGATCCTAAAAACCTGTTTATCACGTATTCTTATGATTAGAAACTACGTCTTATTGCAGACAGTATTCCGAAGGTGAGTTGTGCTTTTCATGTCTCAGAGACTGTTTACCCTAAAACCTCTATTCAGAATAGAGACCCGATGGATATCCTCTGTTTACACCAGTCTGCTTTCATATGCGTGGGTCATCAAGGATTCTGCAGACACTTTGTGTTCTGACTCAAGCTGTAGGGAAAACTGTGACCATTAGCAAGACCCACCACTCGCTCAGCTATTGCGATGCACCAACTTCAATCTTGCTATCCAACGGTCTACTACCAAGATGTTTGCCAACTCAAACTGTCGCCAATGTTATGAAAGCGTTTTGCTTTCTGAAGGGAAAATATGAACACCGAGACAACAGATGCCTTTCTTTCTGAAGGGATTTGAAAGTTCGAATTCTGAAAGGTAGTAAATGGAATTTGCAACCATCTGAATACGTATGCTTTGTGATTGCATTCACAATCGGACACCGTTTTAAAAATACATGTTTACACCAGCTTTTCACTGTTTCCTGCATAATAAGCAGCTTTTCCTTCACACGGAATGTAATAAATTACTATGTGTAACTGGCATTTGAGAGTGAATTTTATATATATATATATATATATATATATATATATATATATATATATATATATATATAAAGAACGAACAGCACCTTGGAACACACCATCTGCACTATCTAGCGAGGTAAAACGCTCTACTTTTTGTGTGCTGCCTTCCCTCGGTAGAATAAGAATGAAGCCAGTTGGTAACCCAGGATTTCTCATACTTATTGATAATTGTTGGTGGGTAACTGTTGAGACGTTAGATATTCCCAATGTGGCTAATTTGTTGTCTGAGATTTTATCCTACCATTGAGCTTTCTCGCCTTATAACTTAGACATCTAAACCAAGTCTACTTTAACAGACAGAATGGAACGATTTGAAGTCTAAGGAGTTATTCAAATGGGGATGTTTCCTATGGACACTAGTCACGAAATTTCCATCTTACTTTCATTTGGTTCTGCAATCCAACATTGTTAGCTCACCTTCAACACTTTCCAAATTACAGGTAAACTGGACTGCGTTTATTCTTGAATTTATGTTAAGAAGTTATTAATGTTCTCTGATTTCAGTACTACAACTGTGTCATCTACTTATCTAAACCATGTCTTTGGAGTAACAAATCTTTCAAGGGCTATCCGTCCCAAACTATCCATGAATATGCCTGTGACAATAAGGGATATTGTTGATCTCATGGTAACCTCTTCAGTTCATGTATTTTGCTCTGAAGTATAAAAAATGTAGACCTCAGGCATAAGCGTGCAAACGATTTTTCAACAGTTATTGAAATCCACACATAAAAGTGCCAAGTTCATGTAGGCCACGAATCGAAAATGAATGCAGAAAGAAGTGCATACACTGCATGTATTTCATAGTGTAGGTTTTCTTGGCAATCGGCTTACTAGCTTTCATTTACCTAAACAAAAGTTAGTAAACCAATAGCCAAGAAAGCCTACGCTTTTATATCACAAAAACTCACTGATGAAGTCAGTTTTCGAATGAAATGCATTCAGTTTAAGTTAACGAAAAAAGTTATTGATACCTTCAAGACAAGTTCTGACTGGCACCTATCAACTTACAAACCGATAACTTTGACTAGTACTGTAGTAAAAATCCTAGAAAGGGTAATCAAGAAAGCCATCACAGTCCATCTAGAGAGCAACACTTTATTGTCCCGTTCGCAACACGGTTCTCGTGGAAATTTATCTTGCTTGATGAACCTCCTTACAGTCAGAGAAAGTTGGGTTAGGTCTAAAGATGACAGACTTCAGTAAGGCGTTCGACAAGGTACCTCATTCCAGGTTGCTCATGAAAGTGGAAAGTTTTGAATCACTGGTAGTCTGCTCGCATGGATAACGGAGTCCCTTGTTGGTAGGAGACAAAGAGTAAGGGCCAATTCTCAACTCTCCTCTTGAAAGTTAGTAGGCAGTGGAGTGCCGCAAGGGACAGTCATAGGCCCATGCTGTTTCTCTTGTACGTAAATGAGCTGCCAAATATCATGAAATCCCCTATGGTTCTCTACGCTGATGTAAAAATCTGACGAAATTAGGAACAATGAGGATATACGTGCACTTCAGGCGGACCTAAACAGCTGTTTTACCTGGTCAAAGAAGTGGCTGCTGACTATCAATGCAGGTAAATGTATGAGCATGCACTCGGGGAACACATAGCAACTCCTACGATATTAGTGCTACTCCTTTACCGTCAGTAATGAACCACTATGACCTAGGATTCACAGTGAGTTGTGACTTGTAAACCACGATACACTGTCGGTCGGTAGCAGCTCAGAATTTTAGGATACTTTGGGCATTACGCAGAACATTTACGACAATATGCAGTGACATGTTCACCATCTTATACAGATCTTTAGTGAGGTCTAAATTAGAAAACTGTACTCAGGCGGCAAACCCTTGTCTGAAAAGTGAAGCAGATACTCTAGAGAGAGTTCAGAGGGGAGCAACTTAAATGATCCCTGCGATGGTCGACCTCACCTATGAAGATCGGCTTAAGGAGGACCTTTTCACTTTATCCTATCGCAGATAGAGGGGGGCATAATCATGCTATGCAGGATTCTAAGAAACGGCTTCGGACCAGATCGATTTTCTCTTTTCCTTCCCACTAGGTTGGAACACCTCAGAGGACATAGTGAGGGTACAAAAGCAAAGGACGAACGTAGTCTCCGCAGAGTACTGGTTCTCGCATCGAGTTGTCAACGCCTAGAACCGACTCCTAGAAGCGGTGTCCGCATCATCAATTGATAGATTAAAAAGGGGATTGTACAAGCACAGAAATCCACTGGAAAAGGATTAACATGGGATCACAGCCATCTATCCTCAAACAACAAGGCTGATTATGAGTCAACATGAAATGAGCCAAACCACTGCAGAACATGGGTACAACCCTCGTTTCAGAGTGGTGCGTGGCAACTGATAAAGTGGTTTCATAGCCCTTCCTTTTGGAAAGTGAGGGGCTTAAGGTCTTTAGTAGATTTTCACGTAGTATATTTGACCACCCCGCAGATGTAGACAGGTTATAACCTAGGTTTTATAAAACCCAAAGGACGGATAGGCTTTCTTTGTTTCGCTTCCAAACTTTGCAAAACGAAAAAAGCAACCGAATCATCAAACGGGGTTATATCCATATGGAACAAGCTCCTATATAAATGATTTAAAAATACGTATCTGTATATTTAACAAACTAGATGTCATCCTAAAGGACTTGAAGTAGTTCAGTAAGACTTAGAGTGACGTTATAAAGTGACGCTCTAAAAATGAGAAACTGGCTTTAAACGGGTCACAGGAAAAACTTACCACAGATTCCAACCGAAATCAAACACGCGTCGACCTTGAGGCAACTTCCAATATCCAATCCAATATTCCAATATTGATAGTGCGAGCGTAGAAAACTAGTAGTTTTTGATCTCTCGCGTCTAGTTCTTAGGGCTTGGTTCCAGTTGTTCGGTTTACTCCTGCAGTGGACGAGGAAATACCCTCTGCTTTCTTGCTTTTAGCTTCGGTGAGGTGGATGTTTTGTGGGTTAGTAGGTTGAAATTTGTAGAGTGATTAGGGAGCTACGGGTTGCTGGGAAGTTTAGAGAACAACCGTGACTCCTGTCTGTGTAGGTACCTGAAAGAGAATAGTAAGGTAGTGGTAAAGGAATGAAGAGAGAAATAAGGAAGAGAAAAAAATAATAATGTGGGGAAGAGAAAAGGGAAGGAGAAGAAAAGGAGGGGTGAAAAGAGAAATGAGAACGAAAGAAAAGTATTTGGGAATTGCCCGAATGGTCGCGTGGGTTTGGTTCCTACAGAAGAATTAGTAGGTAATGTGGGTGTATTAAGGAGAGAGATAGTGAGTGGTAGTTAGGAGGGAGTTGGGGGTACTGAGGTTGGTGACTACCTGAGTACGTCCGTGGTAGTCCATGCGAGGTGACATAACTGTCTAATCGCCTCTTGAAAGAGTCGATTGAAGGAGCTATAACGATGTGTCGCGGTAAGGCATTCCATAAAGCACATACTCTTAGGGAGAAAAATTTGGACCTGAGTGTGGTGTTGGCTCTCTGGTGTGCTATCTTAATGGGGTTTCCTCGTGAAGATCGTTCAGTTGCAGGCAAAATTGATTTGTTTGCATGGTCTGCCTGATGGGCGATCTTGTATGCCATAATGAGGTCACCCCTTTTCCTGCGATAACCCAAGGTAAATAGGTTGAGGTGTTTAAGTCTTTCAGGATACGTCTTTCCCCTTAGCCCCACAACACATTTTGTTGCAGTTCTTTGTATTCTTTCAAGGAGATTAGAGTCTCTCTTGAGTGTTGGAGGAGCCACCGTATTGAAGACCTCTAGGTGCGGCCGCACGTAGGATTTGAAAATGGTGAGGAAGAGTTCGGGAGTGAGGGCGCCAAGCTGTCTACGCAGAAAGTGTAGAATGGCGTTCGCTCTGGTTGTCATACCTTTGTAGTTGGAGCTGGTGTCCAAGGTGTCGGAGAAGTTGAGCCCCAAATCTTTCTCCATGGACACTCTGGTGATAGCACGGTTGCTCAACATGTACTGGAAGTCGGTCGTACTTGCCTCATTTTTACTGATGTGCATTACTTTGCACTTTTCCAGGTTGAAGCTCAGGCCATTTTCCGACGACCAGAGCTCGAGTTGCTGCAAGTCCTTTTGTAGTGCTGCACAGTCGGCTTCTTCGTTTACCACCCTCCAAATTTTTATGTCGTCAGCGAAGAGGAGGATGGGTGAGGATATTTTGTCTGGCAGATCGTTGACAAACAGGAGGAACAGAAGCGGTCCTAGGATTGCTCCTTGGGATACTCCTGACGTCGACGGTCTCCACTCCGACCTTATTCTGTTCACTTTAGTGCAGAACTGCCTCCCTTCCAGGTACTCCTTGAACCAAGAGAGTAGGGGTCCACTTATACCAGCTGACATGATCTTGTGAAGCAGTACTGTGGGTGGGACACTGTCAAATGCTTTGGCTAGGTCGAGAAATACAGCATGTACAGGTTTTCTATTATCCCAGCTTTGTGTCCAGTCGTCCCAGGCGGTTAGTAAGTTGGTGGCACATGAGCGACCACTACGAAAGCCGTGCTGAGCAGTGTGGACAGTGTTTTCTCTATTGAGGAATTCCCAGATGGTGTCAGCTACCAGGCTTTCCAACACTTTCGACACAATAGGGAGTAGGGCAATCGGCCTGTAGCTGCCAGGGCTTTTCCTGTCTCCTCCCTTGAAGATGGGTGACAAGATGGCACTCTTCCATTCTTTAGGGAGTTTGCACGAGTCTATTGAGTGCTCAAAGAGGTTGCGAAGTGGTTTGGTAAGCACCTCGGCGCAGTTTTTCAGAACCACTGGTTTCAGGTTATCGCAGCCAGGGGACTTGCCCGGACGTAGCCTAGATAGCTTCTCGAACACCTTTTTCTCTGTAATAGAGACGTGACAGAGGTATTCGTTATTTGCGACCTGGTCGGTGTCGTGGCGAGTCGGTGTGGATCTTGTGTCAGTGCTGAGTTGGGCTTGGAAGTGTGAGCTCAAAAGCTCGGCAATCTCTAGACTGCTTAGCACACTCCCGTCATGGCCTGTGACAAGATTCACTCCCTTACTGGTCGACTTTCTTCTTGACATGAAGCGGTACAGGTTTTTGGGGTTGCTTTGTAACCTCGCTGCCAAGTTTGTTTGGTAGGAAAATCTGTCGTTACGCACTCTAATGTTACAGAGATTGCGAATCCTTTTGTAGTTCAAGAAGTCAGACTCCCTGCGTGATGTGCGCCACTTGAACCAAGCCTGCTTCTTGCTCCGGATAAGCCTCTCTGTCCCACGCTTTAACCATGAGGTTCTCATTGATTGTCTGTGTGTTACTTCTGGTACACTGTGACTGATGGCCCCAGTGATTATTTTCTTCACCTCCAACCAGTGTTCATCTATTGTGAGATGAGTCCAGTCCACTGGCCATGATGCATTCATGAGGTAGTCCCTCATGGTCTCATAGTTGGCCTTGCTGTAGCAAGGGAAGGTGTTGGGCGTCTCCAGTTGCAGAGCCTCCCTAGTTATCATGGAGAAGGTGATTACAGCGTGGTCACTGAGGCCAAGGGGAGGTTGGATGCAAACATCCTCAATGAGAAGTTCATCGTTCGTCAGAACGTAGTCAAGGCGCGATGCGTTTCCGTTAGGTCCCCAGCGTGTAGCATCACCCACTTTCTCTGAGAGGCCAGCAGTCTTAATTGCATCCTTCAGCTTCTGATTGAAGGATCTGATGCGTCTCCCTTCCGTCTCGAAGAGGATGGACGGGGTGTTGAAGTCGCCGGCAATGACTACGGAATCGTAATTTGCAGAGGAAGTCGTTAAGATAGCCTTGATGATCATTTCCTTATGTGTAGGGGAGGAGGTGGGGGACCGATATATGACTCCGAGCAGGTATTTGGTACTGTGGAGAGTGAAGTAGCACCATAGGGACTCTGGGACCTGGGTTAAGGCCGTATCGCTAACCATCCTTGCCTTTAAACAAGAGTTTACGTAGATAGCCACTCCTCCTCCTGCTCTATGTTCCCTGTCCCTGCGGAAGAGTTCCATGCCAGTAACATGCATCTCTTCGTCGGAGATGTCTGGCGAGAGCCAGGATTCGGTGATGAATATGATGTCGGAGTGCTGATGTGCACGCAGCGTCCTCATTTCTGCTACCTTCCCTCTTAGCCCCCTAACGTTGCTGTACATACATATTAGAGTGTGCCTGGTGAGGGGGAGGTCTGGTTGTGTATTTTCGCAGGATGAGAGCTTATGTGGTTGGGTCTACCCTCGCCAGTCCTCATAGGACTGGCATTGTTCCGTTTTTTGGTGTTTTGTTATTAACTTGGGTGGGGGCTGTGGCAGTGGTGGCTTCTTTACTTGATGTATCTAACTCACTGGTCAGCGCCTGTGTGACGACCACTGACTCCAGAGGTCTTGGTGGTTGTCGTCTCTCCTCTTGCCTTGTGGGTCTAGGCTTACTTTCACATATACGTATTGAGCCACCCATGCGATCCTTCGCATTATACCATGCCTGTAGAACGTCTGTGAGGGAGGCATATGAGTCGAACTGGACGGCGAGTAGTCTGGGATTGGGTATGGTCTTCAGGTGCGCTGGCCTTGGCAGTCTACTGACGCTGTTGGCCGGTATACTGTTGAGACCAACTTTGGTTGAGAGCCATTGCCATTGTTGGACGTCGTGAAAGTACCGATCTTTGACCGAGCGGTCACTTGGCAATTCTGGAATCCCATGTACAACTATAGTGTTGTTTCTGTTGGGATTTCCAACCGCTGACTTTCTCTCCTCCTCTCTTATTGACCATGGCTTGTCAGGCCTGGCCCGAATTTTACAGGCATTAACAACGTCCGGTTGTCGCGAGAGGAGGAGTGTGTCTTCAGCCTCTTTGGTAGTATTTAGGGACACACGTAAAGGGGGTGGCTTATCTCGGGGTGCACGGCTTCCTCGAGAAAGGCGACATAAAGTTGCAGGGAGGGGAGGGAGTCCTAGCATCTGACAGTAGTCGGTCCACATTCGGCTGTCAAACCGTTCCCTCTCGACCAACAATGAGTCTGTCGATACATCGACGTTGAACAAAATGATCGAGTTGGTCCTCCTGTGACCTGGGTTCGTTGTGGGTGGCACGCCTGACTTCCCAATGGGTTTGAGTAATTCCACTGGTTGTTTCTCAGTCACGGTGTGTGGGGTGTTTGGAATGGGTTTCGTAGAGGCTTTAGCGGTCGATGTCTTTGGCCATACGCTTGACGTCCCCTGGGGCCGGGTAGGAGGTATGGAGACTTGACCTAATATGGTCCCCACGCGAGGTGGCGTGCCGGCAGCTGGAGCTCTAGGTCTGTTTCCAGGTCTCTCTGTGTTATCTTTTGGTGTTAACCCTACTTTATTCGAGGGTGCTGGTAGCTTTTGCGTGGCGGAGAGCATCTCCTTCAGGCTTTCTGTGCGGAGTGCGGGCATTTTCCTGCACTCTGGACAGATGTACCAGAACCACTTGCATGGTTGTCTCTTCATCAGCTTATAGTATTGTCGGGGGACTTTGGTGTCGCAGTGGCAATGCGCCCATCGTTGACATAGGTTGCATGCAAATGCCTCATCGACTACCGAAACAACTTTGGTGCAAACACTGCAGCCATCGGGTGTCGTAATACAGCCTTCCTTGCATGAATAAGGTGCTACGGATTGTGGCGAACTGCTTGTGGCTGCCTTGTTCTGAAGCCTTTTACGTCGTCTTCTATTTCCAGGCATGGTATGATCCTTGCTCAAGATAGGACTAGTTTGTGACGGGCTAGTGCTACTCTGTGTCACCTGTCTGATGGCTACTGGAATTCTAGAAACATGGGTTGGCCACTTCTTTAGAAGTTCGGTGTTCTGCCCTACCTCTGTTTGTCTTCTAGTACAGACTAGTGTGTTGTTTCGGGTGTTTTGGCCGTTTTTGTGCACGACCGCGTTATCCGTGTCAAAGCTTCAGACCTAGCGTTTTGGGCAGACATGTCGCTATGATATAAACTTCTTGGGAAAACAAGTAGTTAACAACAATAAGAGGGTTGAAGACTGAATGCAGCAAAAGGACAGAATAGAAAAGGGAAGATAATTTATGTTGGCTCACCTTCAGACACTTGTCACTTGATCCTCTGCTCTTGACCAACGAGTTTAACCGTAAGCTCCAGATGCGTATGTATAACCAGGAAAGATATTTCCTGGGGAATGACCTCCGAGGAGAACCGAGAGCTAAGGCAGTTTGGCAGTTGAAACGCCCAAGAACCACTGACAGGAGGTGGACCGGTTGGTTCAAAGGAATAATAATGCCAATTTTCAACTGTTGAGAAGTGGGCTGACGAATACGCAGGGGTGAGGTGCGTGGACGGACAGAAGTGCTGCAAACGTTCGATCTTTTTAGATTGAGTATTGTAAGTGGGAGTTTTTCAATGTGGAAAAATCCAAAAGCTGAGAGACGAGAGAAAACATGTCACTATCGAAGGAGCACGCGAAACCAATCAGTTCACCAGCTAAGATCAAAACACAATATCCGTAACCAGGGTAAAAATATTCAAATAAGTGTGAATATTGTCAAATGGGGTGATCGGGAGGGATTTTCGGACCGTTTTCCCGTTTCAGGGATCTTCGCCTAATATTTAGTGCTATCTTTCGGGATTTTGAAACAGTGAAGGCTGCAGGCCATTCTTGATGGCATCTATGAATCGAATTCCCGTGGAAGAATCAAATGGCACATTTTGGCGTAAACGTCCGCCCGGCTACATATCATTCTGGCCATATCAAGTAAATGGTATGAAAACAAAGGCGACCCAAGGCGGGTTTTAAGAGCGGTTTCATAAAATAAAAGATAACCATATATTGCTTTGGGTAACGTGAAATAGATATTTATATCCGTCTGGACCAGAATCTTGAGACAGAAATCATGTCACTAACTGCTGTCTTTAAACTGAAGGCTTGGAAGGAGAAAATAAATCCTAACAATACGTTTTTGCGTTTTCCGTTAGTGAGGTCTCGATGATAACTTTTCCTTGACCCATGTAGATGGTGAGGGCAACACCTAAAGCTCCCCAACGGCAGTACGTGAGAATGTCGGCAGCTTCTGTAATAAAACATCAGAGCCGGTCGCAATAACCAACCATATCTGAAATAGTTGATGTAAGTGAAGCATGACTCATCAGAGACTTGAGTGCTGACTATCTACCCTGTGGGTAAATACAAGCCTGGCCCCAAAGGACGTCGATTCGGATGGACGATAGGGTTGTAGCGTCACATACTTCCCAGAATCAGTAGCCCAGGGTTCAGTTGGGTTCAACATTGGTGCTGACCTTCATAATTTTATCGGACTCCCTTAGCTGAAGGTACGCGGCCAAGCATCCACGCCACTTGACACGCTGCTGCGTTACGTCGCAGTGCTCGTAATAGACCCTCTAGCCAGCCAATTGTAGTCCATAAGTATTTTGGCATGACCTCGCCAATATACTGTTCCATCTGACTACGCTTTTACGTTCTTCCTTGGTCTCGTACTCAGAGGTATATTACAAGTACGAACAACTAGTGACTGGCCTCTGCATCTGTCAAGTCCACACAAGGACAATTTTTAAGGGGTTATACTTAACACCCACCACGACCTGAGCATAATGCTGACAAACGTAGGAGCAAGTCAGCCAAATGTGACGTAAGGTTGTTTTAAGGTGTGGTCAAACGTCGATAACCTACCGAAGTTCATTCTGCACAGCAAAGAACTTCATACTGAGTTATAGTGACAAACGTCTGTTAAGAGGTGATCTAAGTGCACCGCTCATTAACCCAGTGGAACTTACAAAAATGGACGAAAGAAGCATCACTGATAAATTCTACTGTTTCGGTCCCACATGGCGCTTAGGTTCCACAGCCACCGATCAAACGCATTTGGATCTAGTGTAGGAATTATTGTCTTCAGACTTGCTTCTAGCATGTGATAGACGTGACTGACCTCCAGCACCTGAATACATGGCTAGAAAGTGACCAGGTAGTGAAACTTGACCGTTTCACTTCAATGGCGTTGACTGGGATCCGGCCCCCCTTGACGGATTGTATGATATGCGGCTTGTCAGCTAAGATGTACTGTGAGATTGCAGCGGGTTGTACCTAGAGTAAGTGCACATCTAAATAAGAGGCTGATGTTAATCACCTTTTGTCCCAAGTCAGTTCAAAGTGGACACTATTGCTGACCCCATGAGTTCATGAGCTAATCCCAAGGCTTTCAGCAAGCGGGATAAAACTGATGAACGTATCATTGGAAGCCGGTAATAAGGCGTGTTAGATATCGTACTGTAAAGTTAGGAACATGTGTAAGTCAGGCATTGAGGGTTTCAAAATAGCGCACACAGAGTGAGTTTCGGTTGACTTTTGGATTTGTCCAAAACTGTTATTTCTCATATTAAAAGCAGAAGCAAAAGTTCACATGGCGTTCAATCTGTCGTAGAGATTAAAGACTCAGAGAAGTTGGCAGGGTCTTATCCTTTCCATGTCTCCTTGACTACTTTGGAGCATCTCAGAACGTAGAGATGCTATAATTCCCTCTAGGTCTGCCCGAAATCCCCCGTTAACAGTTTCACCCGTGAAAAATTCGTCTAGCTGCTGGGAAACAATAAGTCCGAAGAATGTTTTGAGCTTGAAGGGTTCATTGGGACGTGGCGGAAAGATGCGTGGTACAAACGAACCAGTCAAGCAGTGTAATTTTGTGACTCACAGGAAGCGACCCTAAGAGAACAGCGCGCACATTCCTTCTTCTTTCTTCAACATGTATTTCAGGCAACACTCCTACTCACCCTCATCTGAAGTGCTAAAACTATGCAAAGGCAGACCGGGAACTGGTGTGTCCACCAATAATTTAGCGACCGGAGGGAATGATGCAATACAGCTGGTGTAAAATTAGCAGCTGCCTCGATACCGCTTCTCCTTGGTAAAACTAGCCTAGCCCACCTCAGAAAAGTCTTTAGTTCCTCACAAAACTCTTCGAAAACAGCAACAAATAGGGACGAAATGCTTTGGCACACTACATTCCCCTGCTCGCTATGACGAAATATGTCCCAAACAAGCTGATATTATTGCAGTCACCGGCTCACCAAAAATGTATACTCCCAGGGAATTGCTAAAAGGCGACTGAACAGTCTAAACCGCAAGATTCACCTTCTGACTTACGATCGCAAGGTTTGCAATAAGCCAACAGACAGGTAAAAAGGGGGATTCGGCTAAAACTAGCTGCAAGTCTCCCCTTCTATCACTCCAACCTATTAATATAATTGCTAGCATTACGCGGGCCACTGGAACATTTAAGATTCGCAGTAACATTAGCATTGGCCCAATACCTTCACGTTCCCTTAAATATAGGGATGCTGACATTTTACTGTTGTTGCTCGAGTTATAATTTGTATCCAAAGAGGCTTTCATATACTCCAACATATGAAAGACACCCTTCATCATACCCAGGCATAAATCATTATGGTTTGAAAACTGGATGTAATAACTACAGACAGATTATTTACGCCAGTTGTATCTAGAATTATGGAGAAATAGTTCCGAAAAAGTACTCTCCAGAACATGCTCAGCAGTAATGTCATCACATCTGGTCAGCATGAATTCTTGAGGTCACGTTCATGTACAACTTGTTACCCAGATTTCTTTAACCTTTTAAACACCAGCTTTGACTGACGCCGCGTGGTCTTTGTCCTCTACTTTGGTACCTTCAGGGCATTCGAACGAGTGAATCACTCACTCCTTAACCAAAAGCTATAAGCCCTTAAGCCTGATAACCCTCATAAGGGAGGATTATTTCGTTTCTTTGCAACCATTCACAGTTTGTACAGATCGAATCTCAACTTCCTAGACCTAAGCAGGTGGCTTCTGGTATGGTTCATCGAAGCGTGAACGAACTCATTTTCCCGCCCTTAACGTTAATGATTCTTTCAGCTGCTTTTCTATCGGCAAGCTGCCCTTTTTCCCAGCGATGTAAAAATTGCATACTCATTCTCTTGTAGGGACCTTCCCTACTTCCGAAGTCCAGTCCGGAGTGAACCTGACCCAGTAACCACCTAGTCCATCGCATGAAACCTTAAACTCAAGCGAGACAAGCACGGATGGACGTGCTCCGACGCAACTCTCATTTGCCCGCGGGGTGCTCTATAAACTGCGACGTTTCCCAGCCTCACTGGTGGCACTTACCTGGAGCTCAGTTACGCTAGAGACCTCATATTCTCGAAACGCTTTCGTCACAGACTCGTGACCTCCGGACCTAACTTGGTTGTATGATCTGTAACTTCGTATCTATAGTGAGGAATTATTTCTCAGCAGAACTTGAGTCCAACACTTATCGAAATATTACTCTGGGTAGCATCGGTTTCAACGATAAACTTAAGATTGAGGGTATTCAGAGGCATCTTATGTCTAAACTACCTGGACATGAATGTGGTCAGCAATGTATATCGGGATCTATAATAATTTATCTACAACCGCATCATATGAGACACCGGAATATGAACTTGAAATCTACAGGATTTTACGCTAGATGTAGTCTTCAGCTGGTGAGAAAATCCGTTCTACAATAGAGCGTTGCTACAGTCTACGCAATCAAGTGCACGGAGGTGAAACGAAAACCATCAAAACAGACACCCGTTCAAAACATGTATCCATCAGTCACACCGAAACAAGGAACGGATGTTCGAATGATAACACAGTTCCGGATACAAAATCCTATTCATTCGCTCAATGAAAAAATTATCCCCAATAGCAACCCCATGAGAGTACAGATGAGGTCATAACAATGGCGTCTAAAATGCAGAGTGATAGGTCCACAAAACATTCAAGGCAAATGCACCCGCTTGAAAAGGTACGGACAATGTATTGAATTAAATGGCTAAAAGTGTAAATATCAGCAATCTGCAGCTAGGTAACTTTCCAGCTGCTGTCATCACTAGATCAGAGGCCCTAACATATGACAATCGCAAACGCAATGACCATTGGTGACGCCAGGTCTGTTATAGACAAACTACCAATACTAAGAACAATATCCCTCCCGTCCAAACCGCCTATTATAATATTCATCGAATCGCGGTATCATCCTTGCATACCAGATGATGATATAAGCATCAACATGTACACACATTTTAGACATGACTGGAAAAATTAGAGAAGAGGTGGCTGCTTAATGTACTTTCAAAACACCCTGAATATGTTCTGGCTGGAAAGTGTAGTGCTCAATAAAATCAGACTCCCTATGGGTCACAGTATACTACAAAGATGCAACGGTACTGGTTGGTTGCATATATAGGGCACCTAAGGTGATCTGTGAGGACGAGTCCTTGCCCAACGATGCTTCTGTACACACATCCCTCCTTCAATATGACCGCAAGATTGTGTGCGGAGACCTTAGCCTACCAGAAATCAAAAGGGACACGTATGCTTGCCCGCTATTCCGGCAACGGGTTAGTGTGCTTGATCTAGTCATACGTCAAGATATCTGTCCTCTCAATATGCGTTAGTTCCGACCTCCTGAGAAGTAATCACAAAGCGGTGCTGTGTGCATACTGGGATCTGGCTCATTCCTTGATTAGAGGTGGTAAATGGGGAATGTACTTCAACACGTTTGATCTGGAAATGGCATTAAGTATACTATACTCTAATTTCTACGCTTGAATTGATATCATAGACCCTGCGAAAAAATCACAAAATCTCATGTCAGAAAGCCCTCTGTACTCCAGAATGTTCGTCAAAAACTGCACAAATTTTCGACAAACTCTTCAAGTATCATGACTTTGGAGCACTCGGATCTCTTCCTAATGTCCTTGGTTCCATTCTTAATTAACAGGAGACGATAGCAAAAAATGGTGAAACCACTGCACTAGCTAGCTCTTCCAAAGTATGTGCTCTCGTGGAACTTCTGAAGAAGCGATCCAACTGACCAAAGCGTAGCATTTCTTCCCTTACTCACGATGGTAAGGTCTATGATAAGCCAGAAGAAATAAGTGAACTGTTCAATAACATGTTAACTGCTAGCTACTCACCGTCAGCAAACTCCGGCAATAATGTGAACTTCGTTAAAATCAGTGACCGGTTCTCCCCTCCAATACCGGAACCTATTGGCACTATTGAGACCACATGTGCTAACACTAATCGAGCTATTGAGATACTTAAGTTATCTAGGAGCGCAGATATTGACGGAACATCCCCATCCTTCTTTAAAAAGGGGGGTCATGACATGTCATTATTATTACTCAAACTATACTCGATATCCATGGAGACTTCTGAATACCCCGATGTATGGAAGATGTCCTTCATGATACCTAGACAAAAATCTGGTTTTGAAACTGAAGTTAATAACTACAGGCCTACAAATATCACGCCAGTGGTGTCCAGAATTACGGGGGATGCAGGTGAAGAGAATGTTCTTTAACGTGCTCGAAAATAATGTCATCACATCCAGTCAGCATGGATTCTTGAGGTCACGATCATATATGACCCGTCACTCCGACTTCTTCAACTTCGTGACCGCTAGCCATGATTGACGTAAGATAGCCTTGTCCTTTGTTTTGATATCCCCAAGGTATTCGACCGAGCAAATCATTCACTGCTTATCCAGAAACTACAACCCCTAAACTTGTTAACCCCCTATCAGACTGGATTAAATCTTTTCTTTGTAACCGTTCACAAGTTGTAAAAGTAAAATCTCAGCCTTCCGAACCTAGGCCAACTACTTCTGGTGTATCCCGGGATAGCTCACTCGGTCGTATTCTTTTCACCCTGTGCAAAAGCTTTTTAGTTGGATCACCGCTGTTGTCTGTCGATGATCTAAAGGTTGCACACACCTCACGTGACGACCTGCCCTACTTCTATTGCCGGCACAAAGCGAACCTCACCTAAAAACCACTTGAACCATCGCATGGGACATTCGGTATAACCTGGATAAGTGTGGTTGGGTATGCTTTGGCGCACCTTCTACTGGTCTACAGTTGTCCCTGCAAGCTGAGATGCCACCTGTTCTCCGTGGCGCCCTTGACTTAGGGTCCAGTTACTCTTACGACCTCACATTCTCTGAACATGTTGAGACACAAACCAGCAAGTCCAGAATACTACTGGGTTATACAGTTCGTAACGTCCACAACCGTGAAGCTAAATTATTGCTGTACAAGACTTGCGTTCAACCTGTTGGAATACTGCTCGTTTATTTTAGGGAGTATCCATATAAACGACAAACTTTTGATTGAGGTACTTTACACCTAGGCTGCTTGGCTACTAATGTGATCAGAACTATCTGTCTCAACGCACGTCCCTTGATCTACAGCCAATTTAGATGAGATGTCTTGGGATGAACCTCATGTTTTTCCCCAACATTTTACATAAAATATCCTTTACAGCTAGCGATGTAACCCGTTACGCATTAGATAAATATGCCTGATGAAGGGACTGATTGCACACATGGGAACCATCTTCCTGTGGGCACTCCACTTCCTGAGAAGAAAAAGAGATGGCAAGAACATTACCAAAGACTTTTCACCACGAAATGTTATAACCGGATCTATGAAAGTGATATGCACCTGTAAATTGGGGAGTAAGCTATTATTATGAATTCATCTTTTTCCGAACTTCTTGGCCCCGCTACCTTTGCTGGTTGAGGGTGATTCGGTCGCCGCTTGTGTTTAGATGGCGATTTTCGATGTTTTGGTTTGCCTCACTTTGACCTCAGCTTTGGAGTCTGTGATATCTGTTTCCATGATCGGAGGCTTCATTCTGTCTTTGCTAGCCGTCTGTCGTCTTCTGGAGCTTTCGAGCGCGGTGATTTTGCCTAACTTAATAATCACTTTGATAGGTCTTTGATATGGGTGTTGGAAGTGTTCTCGCACACTATCACGTCGGACAAAAGCGTGAGTGCAGTTTTAGGTGCACTGAGGTAAATATACATTTTTATCTCGGTATCGTGGGTGTTGAGGTGGTAGTGTTCTCAAATGGCACCGTGGCTGCTGCACATAGCCAAGTCCGTTGAAATGCCTGTTGCTGCGTTATAACATTCTCCCGTCAGTCTTAAGGTAGTTCCTTAAACCAGCTTGGTAGTACGGCAGCCAGGGTCCTGCTTGACACGCAAACGTATTCCAAGGAAAGCAAGTGGTAATTTGTCACTCTAACTGTCACCACCCTTTACTGCCACCAGTGCCTCGTAGTTGTCGGTGGAACATTTCAACAGTACTACTGGGTGCAGGATGTTATGCGATGGCACTTATACGCTTGATCCCGAGAAGTCCGGTAAATTGTTGAAGTAGACGACTGTCGAACCGGGCACATCTATCTGTAATGACAACACTCGAGACGTCAAAGTAGGGGATCCAGCGTCGGGAGACGTTTTTCGCTACTGTTTCGGCAGATGCATCATACAGGTTTATTGCCATTGGCCGTCTCGTGAAGCCGTCCACACATTTTGAAATATGGCTCAAACCATCTGACGGAGGTAGCAGCCCAACGATTTCAGCACGTACATGGTCCTATCTACCATCTACAAGAGGTGTTGCTGTAGGCGAAAGTACGTGTCTATGCACTTTCGGTCGCTAGCACGCTAAACAAGCCGTCAGAGATCTAGATTCACACTTCATTAGACATGTCGTTCAGTAATTAACTTAAACGTAGCCTGAATACCAGGATTGGAAATGCCATGCGTCTTAGAGAAAACAAACCGCCTCGGTGATATAGGCACAAATGGGCGTGTTTGGCTCTCGGATAAATCACAGGTAATGGTTAGAGAATCATCGAGTATAACTTCTCCAATAAGGCGAGGTATCTGCATCACCTTTAGCGTTTTAGGTCCTCACCCGTCGACTGTTACTCTGCCATTTCTACTAGGTCGATATAATCTCCTTCTAGTATGTTTGTGGGCATATGGGACTAAGCATCACCTGCCTCACTTCTATTGCTTTTGACATGCTTTATTTCTGAAATGGATTGTGAAATTAATTTTAAATGCCGAACATCTAGCGGTGAATCCGTCATCCATCCAAGTCAACGTAGGACCAGGTATATTTGTGTAGTGGTTCGGGTTGCCACGCCTCATATCACCACGCCAAGTGAAAAAGCAGTGCAGCGCAAGATGAAGGGGGGAAAATTCAGTCAAAGAGATGTAAAGTGCCAAGATAGAAAGGAAGAAAGAGAAAATGGCGAGATTCGGTATGGCGTCAAGATGGGGATAACGTGTGTATACACTGCACCACCGACACCGGTTGAAAGCCATGGGATCACCTAGAGTCTGCAACCGCTGATTTCTCCTGTCCCATGGAACACAGCCGGCTATTCTGCATCGCTCCACAACTCAAACCAACAGTCAAACACTTCATACACTGATGTCATGTTTTAGTCTGGCCACCTCAGGCCCTTTTCCAGTTTGGATCTACTTCGGCCAACATTACTGGACAAAGCAATCGACGACTAGGCATACGTAATACGTGTCTTAGCCATCTCGGTCGATAACAGTTCATAACTTCGTCAACTGATTTACCTCCACTTCCTAAAACTCTACACCTGACTTCTGCGTTACTCACGTAGTGACACCACGGAATACGGCTTACACTACGAAGGTGACGGTGGTCAAACACCTGAAGCCTTTCCATGTCTTCCACATTCAGTAGCCATGCTTCACAGGCATACAGTAGGACAGAACGGATTGCTGTGCAGTACACGCGACCCCCAATAGACAATCGAATATCATGGCGGTGCCACAGGTGTTGTAAGTTGGCGAAATCCAACCGAGCCTTTTGTATCCGTGCAGAGATGTCATCGGCCATTGAGCCACCAGGGCTTTTCCTACTTCCCAGGTAAGTAAAGTAATCAACACACTCTCTGTTGTTAGCCACGGTGGGGCACCGTTGAACACCAATCCTGGAGCGACAAGTTGCATTTCGGTGTTCAGAAACGCATCTCAAACATTCTCAAATAGCCACTCAAAGTTTTCAGAAGGCTCTGCATCTTGTCCGCGTCCTCAACTAACAGGACTATGTCATTTGTATATTCTAGGTCTAACAAGAATTTTCCTGCGATTAGGTCAACCTCTGTGTGGTCAGGTGATGACAGGGAGGCCTCCATAAGAATATCTATGATAAAATTGAATAAGAATGGAGACAGTGGGCACCCTTGACGGATACCACTCGACGAGCACAGCTCCCCAGACATCTCACCATAGGCTCTAACACGCCCACAGGTGTTCGAGTAGAGAGCCTTCAATAAGGTGACGTACTTACTCGGCACACCCTTCAGTAAGAGACATTGCCATAAGGCTTCTCGATCAGATGAGTCGAATGCTGCCGCCTTCAGGTTGAGAAATACACCTAGTGTTGGGCGTCGGTGAAAGTGCCTACGTTCCAGAACCTGGTGGAGTGTGAATATTTGGTTGATACACCCACGGCTGGGTTTAAAGCCTGCTTAGTTTTCTCGGGCTTGCCGTCTCCGGGCTCCACTCACACGTCGAAGAATTATAGAATCTAGAATCCTAGACACCATATTCGTCAGGCTAAGTCCTCTGTGGTTATCACAAGAGGACTTCTCGCCCTTCTTGAAGACTGGAATAATCAGTGATTCAGACCAGTCAGAGGGGATCGCATTTGATTCCCATATGGTGGTTAACACTTCCGTTAACCTAAGAGCACCTTACTACCATCCTTGTATACCTCTTGAGTTAATCCATCTGGTCCTGCTGGCTTCCTCGTTTCAGGTTGCCTACCGCTTTCTTGACTTCTGCTAGTGTTAAGGGTCCTATCTCAATGTTCCAGCCAGGATCCGACTGGATAGCAGGCAACTCGACAGCGAATAGCTGTCTTGTTTTGCGTCAGTTGCTTTAGTGAAGGGCTTATGGTCCGCGGATACTGCGGAAGCGTACCCTTCGAGCATATGTATGAAATGCTTGATAGCCAAGTAAATTGGTAATAACTCTGCAGAATGTGCTTTACCGCGATTCAGAAGAGCTAAATCGTTTTGGGAAGAAAGATGATGGTTCCCACTGGCGATGGACAAACTGTTGTATAACTGCGCCTACAGCAACATTCGAAGCATCATCATGATTGCTAGTGGTGCCTCTAAATCACAAGGAGAGAGAAAATTTTCAGACTTTAGAGCGAGCTTTAGTTCTCCAAAAGCATGAAGGGCTGCCTGGATCATGTGAAGTTCCCTATCTCGGCTTTGCAATAAATCTGTCAGCGGTTGGGCTACTTCAGCACAGTTAGGTATGAAACATCCATAGAAGTGTGTTGACTCAAGAAACCTTTGTGGCTTTCGAAGCGAGTCTGGAACAGGATATTCTCGATTTGCATCTACTTCTTGCGAAACCGGTTTGGCACCGTTGGCGTTAACAGAGTGACGCAAAAACTGTAGGAATTCTTTGTCAAATTCCCAGTTCTGCAGATTCATTGTAATGTCATATTCACGCAATCTTTCGAAAAGCATCCTTAGCTGTTGTAGGTGTTCCATTCCAGATGCGTTAGCGACTAGTAAGTCGTTTACGTATGCACTGACGAAAGGTAAACCATGAACTTCCTGATCTGTAAATCTTTGGAATGTTTGAGCAGCATTTTTCAAACCAAATGGCATACGACTAATCCGAAGGGAGTAGTGTTCGCCGTTTTAGGAACTCACTGGGTCCTACGGGAGTATGGTAGTAAGCTCGCATAAAGTCAGTTTTCAGAAAAATATTTACATTTGTCGTCCAGTTCATAAAATTGTGTGTGTGAAGGTTTGGATATTCATCAGGGACCGTATGCTTATTTGACGCTCGACAATCACCACAAGTTCGGGGTTAACCTGGTGTCTTTTTGGGAACAGTATGCCAAGGGGATGGCCATTGGCTCTTGGAAGGCCGTATTATTCCCAAATCCAGAAGCTTATCAAATTCCTGTTTTGCAGTCTGCACCTTTTTAGGGTCCAATTGGCGAGATTTCGACGAGATTGGAGAATCTTTCATAACAGTATGGTGTGTCACTGTATGTATCGGCGAAGACTTTTTGTAACCCCTCTGTGCGAGCTCGGAAAATTCCCGCAGAAGGACATCACGCTCGGAAGTGTTATTTATTGGGACGACGACCAGATTTATTGTTTCTGTATCCCTAACGATAATCACGACAGAAAATTCACTGTTGCAGCTAACCAGTTTGTCACGATAGTGTTGAAGGAAATCCATGTCGACGCTAGGAGACGATTTGTCGGCAGTGAAAAATTCCCACTAGAATGGTATATGAAAACCAAAGTCTATGTCCAAAACGTCGGTTCAGTCTTCACTAATGGCAGATCCGTTTGCCGCCTGGAGCACCGACATCAGTTTAGGATGGTATTTTTCGGAATGTGTGGATGGGATCACGCTTGCCTCTGCTTCATTGTCAACCGGAAACCACGCCCCAGTCTTCACATCCGTCACCCGAAACAAACGACTGCCTTATTGTTCGCTGGCGACAGCGGTCGTCACTGACCGCCAGCCTTTCCTTTTTTCCGGAAAACGGGTCTCAAAATCGCACAGCAACAGACAACGATGTGCTTTGTTGCTAAACTTCTTGAGGTACCAGGGGGTGCTACATTTCGACGAAGTTATGCTCTTGGTTTCATCACGGCTACGGGATCTGCTCCTGCAGAACTTCAGTGACCGTTGGTGTATATGCAAAGCTGTCAGTCGTCCTATGTGTCAGTCTTCCTTTCTAGAGCAGCTACCTGGTAAAGCCGTGTTGATTCAACAATACCTCCAACCTGTTTAGGCATTCTTTCGTACACACGACCAGCTATGTCGACCAGTCTATCAATGTCAATATCTGCACCTCCAACAGCTAATATCTGTTGAATACATGGAGGAAGTTTCGGTGGCCAAAGCTGGTAAAGTAGAGGATTGTCTACGTTCCTACCATTCAACAGACTTTGCACAAGTTTTTCAAGCTTTGAGAGTGTTCTGTCATCAAGGCATACTGCACTTAGCAGTTGATCGACAGCCTTCTGGTCAGATAAAGAAGTAGACTTCATCACTTCTCTCTCCAAAACGTCGTGAGGCGTGTCTGGGTAAGGCTTCGATAGCGTCTCCCTTACTTGTTTGGTAACGTCTTTGGTAGCCGAACTTTGTGTTTCGTGAAGCTATATGATTAGCCATAAAGAAGTCTTATAAACGGGCGAACTGCAATTGCAGGTCATTAAACCTAAAAGAAAACAGGGAGATTTTTGGCACCTACGGACCCTACAATAGAAAAGTTTTGATTATGAGAGTTGGAAGACATTATTAGTGATACAGCAAAGCACAACAATGTTAGGAATTTAAAGCGAGCAAAGGAAAAATACAATAAGCAAAAATGTAAATGCTTGCCACAAAGCGGCTGGAAATATTCTCAATATGTTTATCCCTATCATGTACACCTGATAGTAACCGTAGTTGCGGTACGCAACTGAAAACAATAATAGTACTCACCAGCATAACTTGCGACAGTTTGATCAAGTCGGGATAACCAGCTTGTTGAGCCCTAATATCTGACTCCAAATTTATGTATGCTTCCCGATACACTAGCACCTTTCATATTATCCCCGACACTACTGATCAACTTGCACCAAGTAGTGCAACTATTAGAAGATAACGTGAGGTGCAAAGCAGGATGTTGTATTCATAAACGAGCAGAGAAAATAATTAAATCGGTACAATTAAACGAATGTTCGATTATGGTGTCAAATATATCAACAAAACAGTATGAGACAAATGCTACAGTGGCGTCTCAAGTACATATGCATGCATACATATGAGAATTATTTCATCGCTCCTTGGTTCCTATCCGTCCTTTTTTCTTCTATGGTTGCAGGTGGGATCAGGACTATATTTCATCATTACTCTCCTTAAGTATCGCGGCGTCAAGCAACTCCTACGCAATCATACAATCTTTAATTAAAGCCTGTGTGCCAGCTGGGTCCTCCCCTTCGTGAACGTAGAAGGAGCATTACTTGGCGATCCCACCATGAGGCTACTCGGCCGTCAACAAAAAAGTAAATGGTCGAGATCCTGCGTATTCGTCAAGCGTAACATGAAGTCAGGCATTTACTGCGACGTCCTTATTCTCACTGGTTGAATGGCACCATTTCATCCACCTGAGCTGTAAGCAGAATACAAGAAGTGCCGAACAACACCTACTACTTTGTACACAGGTGCTGAACGTTTGAGTTGACCTCGAAAGTGAAGAAAATCCGGCGATTACTCACTGAGTAATCACATGCGGGCCAAAGGTATAGGGTGGCTATGCAGGGCATGTAATAAATTTAGCATAAGCAAATAGAGATGTAACATTTCGGCATGTAAAATGGATGGTGTCTACATCGTATATCCGGAGGATTCGATGAACTTGTAGATATACATCACTTGAGTAGTACAAAGGATTTGCCGTGGAATTAAATTAGCGTTATTTCTTCATTCGTGAGTTGGTTAGATTTCTCCTCTTCCTTCTTTCCGTGCTGCTTTAACACGACTTTCTGTCGCATTTCTGCTGAAAACCTCCCCACCCATGAATGAACACGTGAACTCACAAATTCAGTTTGACGCAGATTATAGGTGTGTGGTGTGAAATCTCCGTTTCAGCCTAGGGTCTGCCACTACCTGAAATGAATTAGGGATGGTTAAAACTGCAAGGACTGCTGGTTGCATTGCTGTTGCCTAACGCTCAACCAACACTACTTAACTCGATGTGTTCTAATACCTGCTTGATCAGCACCTCACCTGACGTAAAGGTACTGATAGCGAAACACAAATCGAAAGGACTGGTATTCAGAGAAGCTATTTATTTGAATATAATAAATGTGACAGTAACTAAAAGGAGAAGAGTTTACCTAGCTTACCTGGCAGGTGTGGATGAGGATGTGCATGTTAGCCAGCACAAAGGGAACCCAAAATGACGTCTAAGCCTGCTTGTTAAAACAAAACTGAAGCAGCTTAACCATCCAGAACCAGGCTAGAGGTTTATTTACTAAATTTTATTTATTTATTTTGGCCCTAGTTAAATTTTAGGGCCAGGAAGGTGCACTACAGGTTATCCTTCTCATAGAAAGTTGTTGGGATGCCGGCAACTTTCGATCCTAGGAGGCAACGGAGAGGCGGACACGCAACACCTCTCCAAATCGGTGATGGAGTGGGTGGCGTGCGGGTCTCCGAAGCTACCGTAACCATGCCCACCCACGAGGTAAGAGGACTTTGTGTCTAGACACAACCCCTCTAGTAGTGGCGGAAAATGACCCAAAGCCTCTATCGACCTTTGCCTACTGATGCTTGATGTATAGGGGAGTGTACAAGGGGAAAATTGGTACGAAGAGAACCACAGAACGATCTACATTGCGTTATCAGAGACCAATCGTATCCAGTGTGCAAGGTATTTCTTATTTTCTGCAAGGAGAGAGATGAAGAACATTAGAATGCTAAAAAAGAAAACGCAAACAAATGCCAAAGGTGAGGCAAGTACAAAGGAGAGTAATGAACAAACTCAAAAAGCTCTTAGATATTTTGAACTTTTTATTTTGTTTTTGAGTTTTTAATTTTTTTAGTAGTAGACGAAAACTGTAAATAAAAGCTTCAGATATGAAAATCCAGTGTCAGTGTGCGCAAGGAAAAAATAGTTACAACCCCGAATATACTAAGTGTGGAAGCTGGGCTGGGGCTAACTAGCAAAATCTGCGTATCGTCTAGGCCAGTGCACACGCCTCCCAGCACGTATGGAGGCTACTGTATCAGTGGTATTGGCGGTAGTTTTTTGAAAAGACTCAGGATGTCCACTAGTCTCCTCGGGATGTGCCGGAAAGTGTTTTCCTGGTCGTGTCAATGTAGAGGGAAATGGATCATCTTCTACATACTCTCCCTTCAAAAGCTCGACACTTATGGTATCCTGTCGTCCTGAACTGTCAATGACGAATAACCCTAGCGGGTCCGCCATATCGTGGTTGTAAAGGTCTACGTACGGTACTACAACGCGCAAAGACGTGTGTGCAACCCTGAAGTCTTCTATCCAACTGCACCCGTCTACCTCGGGTTCATGTGTATGGGGGTTGGGGGCGACGCATGTTATGATTAAGAGTTTGTGCATAACATGTGGATATCGGTAGCAGTTGGGTCACTATAATCTGAGGTGACCAGGCCACCGGGCAAACACAAGTTACTGCAGTAAACCAACTCAGCAGGAGTACACTGTACATCTGTCTCAAGTGTTGAAAGAACGCAGAGATTCGGTCCATTTTACATCGTCGACTGTTATCAGTGCACCCTCAAGATGTCGATGAAACTGTTCTACCAAACCATTAGAAGCTGGATGATATGCAGCAGTGCGAATGCGTTCGCATCCCAACAGATTCATCAGGTGCACTACAAAACCATCCCCAAGGGCTTTCATTAAGAAATATAACAATCCGTAAATTCATTGATAGGCATTATCATCATTAGGCGGGTCAAAAGTTGGAGTTTCGAAATAATTTCTGTCAAATGTGCAGTCATGTACCTTGGTGAAAGCGGCTACCATCAGTCCATAACAGATGGACCACAAACTGAATGGATGGAGATGATCGTAATCCACGGCTTTCAGACGCCTGCACACTGTAATGCAGCCGCAGAATGTGAGTCGTGAGTACATTTTTCTCTTCACACACTATCTAGCGCCTTACTGAAGATACTTTTCAAGTATTACACTACACATTTGCGCAACCGTAACTCGAAAACCGTATTCATGTGACCAATGTGTTGTTCATAAGATCTGCCCAGCCGAAAGAGTGCAGCAAATGAATCGGTTCTCGCTTAAGCGGCCGACCTCTTCAACACATGGCATGAGGACCAGCTGAAGCGAATAAATCTTGGCTAGCCGTAGGAGAAAAGTTATCCACTATTGCCTTTCTCTACTGTCAGAAGGGACTCTCGAATCGAAGTATCCCATTTCATTTCTTTCTCACGGAGCAAGCGTCTTGCAGACTGCCATAGTAAAATTTAAAGACAACTAAGAAGTCGATTCAGCCGAAGCCTAGGGTTCTTACATGGATCGGCCAACAGCTGAAACCTATTCAGTGTAGGGCACCAGCTTCTTCAGTCACTGTACTTAAGGAGAAACCAAACTTTCAAACAGAAACCTCCAACAAGGATGAACTGAAACCGGGATGGCTTACTATCCTTGTCACTGAAGTAGCTTCGGTCCTCTCAGTAATTAAAACATTCCGAAACTTAATAATTAACAACCTTCGAAACAGTTTTCGGTCTAGACTTATTTTGTGACTATACCTTGGATAAGTCACTTAGTTTTTGTCGAATTTAATGCCTGGTTCGTCGCAGTCTGCTTGGTTTCAGCGTCGGACACAGTCATTGTAAAAGCATAGTCTGACTCTGTGACTTTGTTTTTCGACGAGCAGTTTAACACCATCAACGGAAAGTAGAACTCCTAAGATGTATTTGTGGTTGATTTATTGATGTTGGTATGCCAGTCATAATGCCGAAACGTTTCATGTTTCACTATGAAGCTACATCTTCATTACAGCTTAAATAAATTACAGTATGAGAAGGGAGATTTACATCCACTCTGACACCAGTCGAGTAGTGGTGTCAATAACTGATAAACAGTAATAGTTGGTTCGGCAAAACATTTTGGGAAGGTCGGGATATGTAACTTCTATTCTTCTACATCAGTCAGCACCAGATGAAGTTACGTACAAACAGCATGGTCATCCCCTCAAAGAATTATGAGGTGGTTATGCCGTTGTTCCACACATTCAAACAAAGTTTATGCCATTCGCTACCTAATTCCCTTGTACTTATTTCTAGTGACAAGTGTCGGAGTAGGATGATCTTCTGTTACAAGTAAGTCTGTCTGAAATCAGCCCTCATGACACATGGTGTAATGCGCTCATTCCTTTCCGCTTTCATTGCCCTTCCCCCAGGTCCTGTAGTAAAATACTCCTGGCTCTTGACGTTCCCGGGAGAAAGACATTGTCTTCACGCCCCATTTTTATTATTATTATTATTATTTATCATTTGCCCCTTGGGTTCCTAATGGAATATAGGGCTTCCGTAGCACGTCTCCACTTCACTCTCTTCTCTGTAAACTTTTGAACCTGACGCCACGAAAGCCAACAACCTCTCATTTCTTCCTCACAGGGTCCCCTCCATGTCACCCTTGGCTCGGACGCCCTACTCGTCGCTTCCCATCTGGGTGCCACTCGATGGCCTGGCCTGGCATGCGACGTCCCCAGTCGGCCTTCTCAGTTCATGTTCAATCCATCTCCACCTCCTTCTGCATTTAAATCAGCGACAGGTTCTTGATTGGTTCGTTCCCAGAGTTCCTTGTTGCTTATTTTGACTATTTTGGCCATCTGAGCTTCAGTAAGGAGTCAGCTAGGCAGTTGTTGATGAATGTCTGCAGTTTCTTGGAAATGCCTTTCGTAACACACCGAGTCTCTCAACCATACAGTAGCACTGACTTGACTGAATTAGTGTTGAAAATCTGTATGTAGTTCACGTTTTATGCTGAGTGCAGTGCAGAAGATCTCCACACTGGTTTCAGGCTAATCAACACCTGTCTTGCTCTTCCGATTCTGACTTGGACATCCTCTTCAGTGCCGCCTGTAGTTGAGACAGTGCTGCATGCCTAGACAGGTGGAGGAGGCCACTTCCTTTAAGTTTATCCCATTGATGGTGACTGCAGCTTGTTGTTGCTGATGCTGTTGTTGTTGGTTGGGTATCTTCATCACCTCTGTCTTCCCTACGTTCACTTGAAGTTCCATGTTCCTACGCTGCCCTACCTCTTCTGTCAACTTGTTAGTTTTCGCCTGCAGATCTTCGAGTTTGTGTGACATCAGACACAAGTCATCGGCAGAATCTAAGTCTTCTAGGTTCGTTTCATTGGCCCAGCCGGCGTATCCCCCTCTTCCCGCTTCTCACTTCTGTTGCATGATCCAGTTCACTACGATCAGGAAGATCATCAGGGATAGTAGATAGCCTTGTTTTACTCCTGTCTTCACTTCAAAGGCATTACTGAGCTTCCCACTGTGAATTACCTGGCATGTGGCGTCTTCATATAGCTGTTGAATGAGACTGATAAAGGTTTGCGGTATTCCGCAGTGTTGAAGCAGCTGCCTGCCAAATTACTTCGCGGTCTACGCTGTCGAAGCAAGGCCTTTTCAAAGTCGATGAAGCTGAGTTAGAGAGTTGACTGTCATTCTATGCTCCGTTCTATGATGATGTGTAGCGTAGCGCTGCAATTTGATCCCTACATGATTTGTTATTCCTGAAGCTAGCCAGCCAGTTCCGGTCGTAGTTTAGAATCCAGCACATCCTTTAGTCTCTCAAGGATGATGCGGCTTAATATTTTGCTTGAGGTGGACAGGAGTGGAGCATGATTCCGCGCCAATTCTTGTAAAGACTTAGGTCGCCCTTCTTCGGGAGTTTGAAAAGGTAGCCCTTATTCTACTCTGCAGGTACTTTCCCTTCCTTTCAGATCTTCTGCATTAGTGAGGTTCCCTCAGGGATGCTGATCCATTTTGTCTCGATGACTGGCTGATGTGAAGATGGCCTTTGTAGTTTCGTCCTTCAGTTCAGCTTCTGTTCTGCGTGTTGAACTTGAACTCTGGTCTATCACCAACTTCTTTCAAGACTTTCAACTTGATTGGAAGGTTACTTGCACCAGATAATGGTTTGAGCCGACATCTGCTCCCCTTATTGATCAGATCTTGTGTTCAGCAGTCTGTGTCTCCACTTTCCTCAGATTGAGATGAAGTCGATCCGATTTTTAGTGTAGTATATCCATCTGGTGAAATCAAATCCATGTCGCTGCCGTATGAATATCCTTGTGTTTGCATACACTGCCTCGCATCCAATCACCAAATCGTTGAATGCACAGAAGTCTGCAAACAGTTCCCCATTCTCATTCATCACTTCACCGAGTGCTTCTCTACCCATGATGAGTTCTCTCGCTGTGTTGTCTGCTCCGAGTTTGGCATTCATGTCACCCCACCCATGAGAATGAATTTTGATGTTACCAACTGGAGTGGTGTCTTATCCTGTAGTGATTGCAGTTGTCTGTGGAATTCCTCCTTCTTCTCTTCATCTGCATTATTTGTAGGTGCACAGTGTAACATTGTATGATTGTGACTTTCCTTCCTTTTGATTAGAACCTTGCTGTCATGGTCCTGGGATGAAGGAGATTGGTTCCCACTGCGTGAGAGAGGGCCTTCGATGCTCTTGTGAGTGGGACATCATGATAGCCACTCCACAACTCAGTGTGTTCATGGTTGTCGTTTGGGTGACAATGTTCGAGTAGATAATTGACTCTTCAGTTGACAGTATACAGAGTCCACTTCCATTCCATCTGCTTTTGCAGATTCCTAGCACTTCCATTCCATCCATACCTCCTCATCTCTTTCGCAATCTGGGGCAGCCCTGCTAGGTTCGTACATGGTGCTGACATTCCATGTCCCCATTCTTACTTTTGCTTTCATCGATAGAAGAGAAGACACATCGGCCAATTGGCTTCCCGAAGGCTTTCACCAACTGGCGTCATTTCGTCTTTCCGATTCCAGTGAGGAATAAGTTTATTTTTATGTTTTATATTTTGTTTGTGCTTTGAAGTTTGTTTAGCGATTGGATTGGTTTTACGAGTTAGGGTTGCTAGCCCTATACCCAACCTTTCCTGTTTATCCGGGCTTAGGATCGGCTAGTAACTAGTGAACTACTTAACCAGGCGAGGTTTTCATGCCCCATGGAAGAGTGTTATTCAAGGTAGATAATTTGAAAATGAAATGTGATGGGTTGTGACAGCAGGCTCCAGTTGGTTCAACTGGAAGTGTAATGTTATACTAGAATGCGGCATTTTTCAATTATGCATCTTCATTTTCTATACTAAAGGCAGTATTTCGGAAGCGAAGAAGTTACTTCCGCTTTTCTCGAGACTTATGAATACCCTGATATCAGATTATGATACATTACCTTTTTCTGATAAAAATACAATTGTGTAAGTCTTCCTAGTAAGGCTTCATTTATATTAGGGATATTGATAAAAATAAGGATTACTGTCTTCAGGATTCTCTCGAAGTCGAGCTTGATGCTGCACAGTTTGCTTGTGTACGTGTGAAGTATCCAGAGACAAACTTGTTGCAGCAAGAATTTTCACCAACTGCAAAGTTCGTCATGTAAATGAAATTTACGTTTCGTAGCGCCTGAAAAAGTAAGCCGGGATTTGTGATATTTTAGGATTTGTCCTGGTGCGAACTTGACAGAAGCAAAGACCAATCACTAATTATTCGAACTTGTCAAATACCCACGAATACGAGACCAAGGGAGAACACGATGGCGTAGTCGGATGGGATAGTATGTTTGGATGGTTGTGCCAGAATACCGATGCGTTCCAACTAACTGGCTAGAGTCGAATACGAGCAGTGCAACGTAACACGACAGCGTGCCAAATGGCGAGGATGCTTGGCCGGGTGCCTTCAGCTTAGCGAGTCCAGTTAAACTATCAGGGTCAGCATCATTGTCGAAAGTCGTCAAACCCTAGGCTATTGATTTTGGAGAAGTGTGTGACGCTTCATCATAATAACAATCAGCTATAATTGCAATTCACAGATTACGTTCACATGAATGTTGGTTGTAAGAACCCGAGTAATCGGGCCATCACACTAACGTGTATTACGTTTGCTTCTGTTTTACGAGAGGGTAATCAGGAATAATAAGTGGAATGACGGAGTTAATTAGGCTTTTGAATCCGCACAGAACAAAGTTGCATCGTATTTACCTCAGACCCAGGAGTAGTGCAACCAAGGCTGCCGACAGATTTACAGATATACAGTCGTGACACAGGTTTAAAATTGTAATAATTTGTCTTTACAATTACAAGTACACACTGGTTACAAGTGTAGCTATTTACTTACACTATTTTCATGCTTTTGGTTGGTAAAGCTTCACTGCTCAAAGATAACCAGCTGGTCTATATAGGTAGAATTATTGTACAGAATAGAATAAGATGATGGACATCTAAGGTTTCTGTACATGTCAGTTTTTCACGAGGATGAATTTTATCCGTATTTGACAAAGGAAACATATGTAGGAAAATTTTTATATGCCTTGTCGGGAGAAATTCACCTTAAACACAGAGAAATGATAACATGTACACTACATAACGTATCAAAAATTGTCCGGATAATTGTATCTTGCATGCCTAAAACTAGAGAATATCTATACCACGATAATAGTCTGGCTAAACTTTGTAGTGAGCAGAAGTTCATTAAGCTGTACTTCTGGGGCAACAAACAAATATTAGTGAAAAGTGAGAAGAGGAACCTGGCAGCTAAGCGTACAGGATTCACTACCGGGGGTTACAAAAGGGCAAATGATCGGAAGCAACGTTTAGAACTTGGTATGAGCACAAAGACTGCAGAACCTGTAAAATATGAGTATTTTTTGAATAAAGAGCTTACAAGTAGCACAACGATAACAGTTTGACGGCACAGAAAGTTCGATGTATGGGCAGTCACTGTCGAGCATAACATCAGTGGGTTTACCAACCCGCTTATCTTTCAGGATGAAATACTTGCTTTTTTACCTGTTTCTGGTTGAAGAGAAACGAGTTTTTCCCGCAGTAGCTCAATTAGATGGGATACCAATTTCACCACGCTCGATTCCATAGTAGCATCTGCGAAGGAGGGGAGAATGCTATCACACAAGAGATCAGACAAACACAGGGAAAATGTAAACTGAAAAACATTTGGGAAAAACGTTCCTAAGTACATTATCTGTGAAGAGCAATAAGGGACGCTCCGGCAAAACGCGCAACAGAGTTGGTCATCACAGAACTGCTGGAAAACATAGGACTGAGTCATTACGAGATAGATGTGAAATAGGGGTTAGTACTTGTCTGCCGGAATACTTCAATGTCTGTCACGACACTTCCAGGAGTGACTAATTTATTTGCCCCACCACAGCCAAATGCAATGAAGCAGAAGGGACCCTCTTGCTAACTCCAGAAGAGAAACGAACAACAAGAGCCAGGCCTCATGACCAAACCCGAGAGATCGCTAACTGTCAGTCTTCTACTCGTTCACCGTTGATGTTGGATACTGGATATACTTTTGTAGCCCATTGCATTAAGATAAGAAAATACGCGTGAGAACCTTTGACCGCATCGCTTAAGTACATTTTCTCCAGAAATAAAATGATATCTCTGTCTAGGAAGAGTTTTCGTATATGTAGGTATTCTGAAGCATTACTGGTGAAATCCAGTAATAACGGCACACAAAGGAAATGCATGAGTCCGATAAATCTGCAACAGAGTGATTGGGTAGTGTGGTCAACACTGCATGCGGACGACCATGTGAGTCGGTCAATGTGAATAAGCCCTCAATGTTTGGCTAGAATACATCCAGGCAGGTGATCTCTTTTCCAAGGAAGCCTATAGGAGCAAAGCGAGTGTGAAGAAGACATGCGTCAACCAGACTACAAGTTAGATTTTTTTGAGCAATGTAATGCTGTTGAAACTAAAACGCGTTCGATAGTCGCATTCACCAGAAAAGGAAATTCTGGAGATTCAGGACGGTTAATTATTTGTATCAAATGAGTGCGAAATGACACAGCGAATTTTTGTTTTCCGGCTAACTACTAGAACACTGTTTTCGGGGGAACGTTTATCTGATAATATTGCAAAATGGGGTAATGCGATGCTGCGTCTCAGATTCCATGTTTGCCTTTATGTATCGGTGAAGAAATTAGGGCGAAGTTTATTATGAGGGCAAACATGTTCTGGACATTACTAATGGCTGAGGAGATTTTCATGCGCTGGAGGGGCCAAAGAAAAACTTGTACTTGATAATTGGGCTAACCGCCTCAGGATCTGAAGTGGAAATGTTGGGTTGGGTCTGAGACGTTGGAACCGGTGTTTCAATTTGGAGAGTTACACAACGAAAGTTACCAGAAACTCTCGAGCTTGCCTGTAAACTCTATCAGTAAGTTTTATCTGAACACGGATTTTGAAACCGTTTCTAAGTGCAATTCTGTCTAAAATGAAGGGACAGTATTCAAGTAGTAAGCGCGCGACTGACTCATTCCTGAGGGTTTAAGATGCAAAATATGAATCCAATCAACTTCTGAGATTCGGAAACTTGGGTTGTCGGACAGCCTGGAAAACAGAAATCAGGTCAGTGTTTAGGCCTGGGATTTGACGCTAGAAGGAGGTTAGGGAGTTGCTTGTCATAAATTCATTAATCATTAATTCATTAATTCTCGCTTTCCATGTGACCCACCATTTTTTGATGCTGTTAGTACTCGATTTCATGTCTACAAGGTAGGCCACGTCGATGACAGCCGAGTGACAAAGAAATTTCAAGCCGTTGGCGAACGCGTACGGCTTTTCACAGGCAGTGAATTTACATGTGTCACAATTCAAGTGAGAAACGAAAGTGGTCCAGGCACACTTCCCTTAATAAAACCGCTATAGCCTGTTCAGTGCATGATGAGGCATCAATAATTTGCACACTATGAGGGTGGTTGTTTAGGAAGGAATCAGGCCACTGTATAGGGCCTTTATAAGGCTATGCGCTGTAAGTTCGGTCAGAAGAAAATTGAGGCTTACGTGATCAAATGCATATTTAAGATCGAAGTATAAAACCATCACAACACATCTATATTTGATTGAGGTGGTGCAACCAAATAATTCTGAGTGACGTGTCATACAGGACTTCCGCTTGATGAAGCCATCATCACCAGGTTTTCTAGTCACCAGAAAGTCAGAAAAACTGTTAGTTATTATCCTATCAGGTACTCTGGACCAAACCAAGGTTATATTAGTGGGTCTGTAACGGCTTGTATTAGAGTTGAAACCCGTTTTAGAGTGCAGTAAAATGTGCTATATTTTGCAAACATTTAGATTTATCCCGGCTATCAGTGATATCAAGAAAACTTCAGGTAAGATAAGGGGAACGTCTGATCCTTCTTGTTTGAGAAATGATGAGGAATGCTGTCATTCCCAGGATTATTCGAAAAATTCTGGGGTTTAGCTGACCCTGTAATAGTTTCAGCAGATAAAGGGATAGTGGGTATTGCTTTATCTGTAAGGAATTCAAGGTCAGTCGTACATCAATTATAACCGCTTTGTAACAATCAGAGAACTTTCGCCAAAAAACTCGTCTGTGGTCGCATCATACTCACAAACTGCGATATTACCTAGACCCCGTGGCGCCCTTGACTTAGGGTCCAGTTACTCTTACGACCTCACATTCTCTGAACATGTTGAGACACAAACCAGCAAGTCCAGAATACTACTGGGTTATACAGTTCGTAACGTCCACAACCGTGAAGCTAAATTATTGCTGTACAAGACTTGCGTTCAACCTGTTGGAATACTGCTCGTTTATTTTAGGGAGTATCCATATAAACGACAAACTTTTGATTGAGGTACTTTACACCTAGGCTGCTTGGCTACTAATGTGATCAGAACTATCTGTCTCAACGCACGTCCCTTGATCTACAGCCAATTTAGATGAGATGTCTTGGGATGAACCTCATGTTTTTCCCCAACATTTTACATAAAATATCCTTTACAGCTAGCGATGTAACCCGTTACGCATTAGATAAATATGCCTGGTGAAGGGACTGATTACACACATGGGTAAATCTATGCAAGGAAAGTGTACTATGGGGAAAATGCCCAGTGAAATGGGAAGTGATGCAAATAAAGAGGGACAGGCGGAGAAGCGAAGCGGGAATAACGAGGACTGGTTCGACAGTACTGATGTTATGTCACTCTTCCCCTTTCTTTCCATCTTCATTCATCACTAATTCGTCTCTTTTGTTCCCCCATTTCAGGTGTTTTGGGAAGGTCAACACACAGTTATGCGATGACTTACTAGCTGACATGAACATTTTTCTGCATAGCCAAGCTAAGGTACCTGCGGATCTTCTCTTTCATTAATAGTAGTTTGAAGCAAAATGCATGCAGTTTGACAATATGTGTAAAAATCAAGTGTATCTCAATCGTAAGAGACAAATAAGATACTATGAATGGCGCTTCGTGAAGTCGATGTCATCAACTAAAACGGTCGTGGCTTTTGTTTCCTTTCATGGAACGTAATCTGAAAAGTTAAACGCCTATTGTCGATAACTGACGTAACATTAGGAATAATTTAGGAAAAACGCAGGCATAGTGCCTTCCAATTTTCTAGGCATCTGAGCTACAATCGTGAAGGAAGATGACGTCTTAATTTCCCCGATGTCCCCCTTTATTTCCCTTATATCCACTCTTTTCCCGTATATATCCTTCATTCCCACCCAGGTTTTTCCCCATTCCACCTTGAGTTCCCCCGCAGTTTCATTTTAATCCTCTTTATGCTCTTCGTTTTCCGCTTGTCCTGTCTAGTTCCCTGGAGAATCTCCTCGTTTTCCTCAGTGGTCCTCTTTATTTTCCCAAAGTGTCAGCTTGAGTAGTTTTCACTGCAAATAAGACTTACCGCCATTAGCTGCTATTTCTGATATCTACAAGTTTGATCATTGGTTTTACACTTGTTAACTCTCTCTAAGATATTAAGCTCTAGTGAAGTATAGAATCAGAATCAACTAGTTTTTCTAGGTAGTTTGAAAAGTTGGTGCTTCGTAGAAACGTCTGGCGTCTTTGAAGCCGCCTTCAGCAGCTCTCGCATTTCATACTGAGTAATTTCACAACAAGGTTTGATTCTTATTACGTTCTAGGAATCCCTATATTCAGGAGTTATTCGCATTTTTTCCATAAACTCTCAGACTTACACACCGTCGTTGTGTTCTTCCCCACAACCTATCACGGGAATTGTATTTTGACCGGTTTTTAACTGTCTGTCTGGCTTCATAAAACCTAGAATTATCGTGTTTATCAACTTCGTTCGACTACTAGCTCTTACGTATGTAGTGCGTCTTCCTGGCACCAAAATGCGACTAGGGCTGATAACAAATAGATTAAATCAAATTAACTAAATAGACCAATAGCTCACTTCCGGGTGCTTATGGTGTTTTAAGTTTTGTTTTAACGAGCATGCATCCGAGAAGTATTCAATGCCAGTTTGCGCTGGTTGGCACGCACATACTCAGAGTCCCTAGTTCAGCCATACTAGCCAGATAAGTTGCATAAACTTTCCCTCTATTCATTGTTATTACATTTATTCTAATTAGATATACTGCTTCTTCGAATATATTTCTGAAACCAGTTCTTTTGATTTGTGTTTCGTTATCAGTACTTACACGTCAGGTAAGGTACTGGTTAAGCAGGTACTAGAGCACATCAAGCTAAGTAGGGTTAGTTAAATGTCACGTAGTAGTGACACAACCAGCATTCACTACAAGCATATTGACTGTTTTTCCCATCCTACATTTGCAATAGGGACCGCTTTTCTCACTAGTGACTTTTCTTCAGTTGTTCACAAACCTAGTTTCTGAAGCATTTTTAGACTTTAGCTAGGCTTTTACTCACTATTTCCTGCTCCGGCATCCTATCACACATGTTACTGACAACTTAACCCTTATTCTTTTTCATATACGAGGTATTTGTATGCAAGTGAAATTCAATAAGAAATAACTGCTAGTACCTGAGGCCAGTATCTCCACAGTTTGTGTACCTTATATCCTTATTCTAATAATGCTCAAGACTGTTGACAAGTTGTTGTTGTTGTGCTCACATCGCTAGCTACTGATTATACTGTCCCTTAGCCCCTATTTTTTTATGCTTCACTAACTTCTACACGCTTTCTCACTCGTGTTTGCTCCTTTTCCCCACACAATTTCAACTTTCGAATGACAAAACTGCAATCCTGATAATCTTTGAAGCATCAGTGTTACAACTAAATATCGGAGCAGTCGTACGATTTATCGTGTACACTTTATCACATACCTTTTCTCTTATGCTCCACTGTAATGGAATGCGTTTTGGCAGTTACATACTTCGTTCCAGCTTTATTATTTTGGCAACGTGTACCTTCATTTTACTTCTCTCTTTATTATTTCGTTACGTGTGAAGTTGCTATGCATATCTGTATTTTTTCTAGATCATATCCACTCATAAGGTTTGCTTGGACGTGCCTTAGCATCAAAGGCAACCTTCACGTTGTTTTCTGTCACACTACGGTTTTGTACACATATGCCTGAAGAAAGTGAAAACCGGTTTACCCCGGAGTTCTCAATATATTGGTATCATCCTACATTTTATGTGTCTGTCAAGTCATTTGGATGAAATCAGTATCATTTTGGTGTGTAAGGTTCAGCATCACTAAGGTCCAGTATTTCACGTAAGACACTCCTGTTTACGAGACAGCTTGCTATCTACGTTTATTAAAGTGACAACTGCTCTTGAAGACAAATTTTCACCGGCACATGATGCAACAGTTTTATTCGGATGATGTGGTGGGAATTTAAAACATACTAGTGTGTTCAATGATACAGCGCCATTCCATGTAGTTTTCAAAATCCATGGCGTTAGACCACTGTGCAGTTTTCAAGCTATGCATAAGATCTTTACGCGCTTTTATATTTCGGTTTTTGATGCAGTTTTATCAGACACTGATATTATCTTTCGTTTCCGCGATAGAGATTCCCCCCACTTGCACTCGTCCGTTCGAAGTGTCTGTCAAATTTGTTTGAATCCTCCCTGAACTTTGATTGTTAGCTGTTAAGGATAATGCTCTGATATGACGTCCTAAAGCACATTCATATACCTCTGTTTCCCTGGAATTTGTTAAATTTGCTTCCTGCAATTCATGAAGTCTTCAATTCTAGGTTGAAGATCTCTGCAATCGCTTGCTTTCAGTAATGAAGATATCTACACATAGAAATTCGATGCTTTTAATCCCCAAATGTGCACCAAAATTTTCCAAAATAATTACCAATTGTTACCAAGTACAGCAACTATTCTCTTTACAAGGCACCTCTAGCGAAATCAAATACTGGGTAATGAAGTCTGCTTCAGAATTCAACAAATATTGTCGGCACTCCAGCTTTTATAGTAAAAAAAAGACTTTTAAAACATATGCTTTTCTATGAGCCAAATATTAGGTTCTTCCGGTCTTTCCACTCGACACAGGGTGGACAAAACCACAATGCAGTATTCAGACTTAACGTAATTACCATAATCCTTGATCCTTTACTAGATTAACTGATAGTCTCAGATTATGTCATCCTCAAAATACCAGAGTTTTCTGAGGCTTGGCTCCAGAGTAGTGAGTGATTTAGTTGGTGGCTGAAACCGATGCAGGAGTAAATCAGCTGGTGCCTTACCAAATTTTTTTTAACAAACCGCAACTATCCAACAGTTCGTGTTGATAGGAAGCACTCTTTGTTTAGGTCTGGCATCCCTGTCTTGCTAACCATCACCAGCACTAAAGCGAATGCGAAATGTTTGTATGCGCAAGGAGAAAACTCAGCTTCTTACATCGTTTCAGTTACTGGCATGTTCACAGAAATAAGTTGGCTAAGTCCTGAAAACTGATCAGGGAAAATATTCTGCAGTGTCTCATAAACAAGACAGAAATCTACCTAGCGAGAAATGTATTTAATAGATTTATACAAGACTTTAAAGCAGCTTTATGTCGAACGCTAACATAAAAGAATGTCTCGAGTCAAAGCAACCAACCGCCAAACAGTTCTGTGTCTTGTTTGTTACAGCATTAGTCAGTGGAGATGGAGGAAGTTAGCATTCCCAAAGGAAAAAATGTACAATGAGCTACATTTCAAGTGCATACTGCGAGGTCATAGTTAAAGCGCTATCTTTGAAAAATCAGGGTCTTTCAGAATAAGGATGAACAACTGAGACACCCGAAATCTGTAAATGACAATTTGCATTTATTCTTCTTGTGTTCAATTTCAAGAAGTTAGGAAGATCTGATCTTGTGAAGCAGTACGATTTTTGTTGAGTCAAAGCACATTGGGCGAATTTTATACAAATTTATTTGTGGAATGTTAACTAAGGAGTTGGTAAGAATAGATTACGAAAGTTCATCAGACCAAAGCTTATTAGAGTGTTAGATTTTAAAGAAAAACAGCCATTTGCTTGGTAGTGCATATGAACTACACCCAACTATTAGAAAATAGAGTGAATTATAAATTGGGAGATAAAACGGATGAAAACCAATTACTTAAGGACTTACAAAGAGGAAGGTTCTAAAAGGCGAACCATTCTAAGATGTTCATGGATAAAGCTATCGACATAAGAATTTGAAGGATTATATACACAATTGACGTTCGCATGTGAATTTGGCTTTTGAAACAATCGAGATAAACAAGATAACTTTATCATCATTATCGCAGCATAAGAGACGAAATTCGGTCTTCCCATTGGTGTAACGACAGATCTATCGGGATTCCCTCGTCTATTCACAGACTGAAGTTAAATGGGCTTGCAGTGATGCAGTATGTAAGTGATAACTACAATATTCGTTTTTTGAATGCTTTGACATGTAATAGCGAAAACCGAATAAATATGAGCATACAGTTTCCCAACATATAACGTAAATGCAGTGTACACTAAAGCTCCGTATAAATTGTACACGGAAGTCAATATGGTTTGGATTACGCACCTTCATTATTAGGCCTACTGAAGTTGTTGATAAAAAATACAAAGGATGAACACTTAAACAACACAAATCCCCCACTAAAAGGATGCAGACCAATAGAATGAAATCCAAAAAAAGAATGACCGAGATATCTGACCACACAAATTATTATTATTTATCATTTGTCCCTTGGGTTCCTAATGGAACATAGGGCTTCAGTAGCACATCTCCACTTCACTCTCTTCTCTGCAAACTTTTGAACCTGGCTCCACGACAGCCCATAAACTCTCATTTCTTCCTCGCACGATCTCCTCCATGTCACCCTCACCTACCACACCCAACTCGTAACTTCCCATCTGGGTTCCACTCGAGTGTCTGACCTGACGCGTGATGTCCCCAGTCGGCCTTCTCAATGTATGCTCAATCCATCTCCACCTCCTTACACTGCATATTTGTTCAGCGATAGCTTCACGGTTAGTTCGTTCCCAGAGTTCCTTGTTGCTTATTTTGACTATTTTGGCCATTTGAGCTTCAGTAAGGAGTCAGCTAGGCAGTTGTTGATGAATGTCTGTAGTTTATTAGAAATCACTTTCGTAACACGCCAAGTCTCTGAGCCATACAGAAGCATTGACTTGACGTTGGTGTTGAAAATCCGGATGTTGTTCCACATGCTGAGTGCAGTGCAGAAGATCTCCACACTGGTTTCAGGCTAATCAACACCTGTCTTGCTTTTCCGATTCTGACTTTGACATCCTCATCAGTGCCGCCTGTAGTTGAAACAGTGCTGCATGCCTAGACAGGTGAAGGAGGCTACAAAAATGGTAACGGAAAAAATTAACAAATGTTTGATAACACTCGATTAGAGGCAACAATGTTGTGCTCTACTAAAGTCTCATCTTACGATGATTTTTTTCTGGGGGCACGTTAGCGAATAAACCAAATTTAGTCATTGCTTCGACTGAAAAGACTACTACTTTTTTGATAAAGCGTGCACAAATAATTTCAGGATTCACCGAGACATCAGACACTAGATCATATCTATTGTTACAAAGAATGCCTGCATGAAGTACGGTTTTAGTTACACATATTTCAGTACGCACACGGGCTCTGGTGAAAAATACTACCACTTATCAAAAATCGACAAGTATTCTGGCAAAATATACAACTGCCATTCATACTGCTCCAAAATTCTAAACTTCGGAGGAATTCCCAATCCGTCCGAAACGGTTTGCTCAAAGAATGGCACATTCTTTAGCTCAGCCTCCTAAAACAGATATGCACATATATAGATACCTGAACTGATCAGTGCAGCATAAAAATAAATTCAAGCAGCTTCCTCGTGATTTGTGCTGTCTTACAAGAGATTGATTCGTAATGTCACGTGTTTTAGAACATGACTCACTCTGCTTTTATAGTGGTGATTTATAGACTATCTTGAATTCTCGCGGTACGTTTCCAATAGTTAGCAGTTTCGCTTTACCGTTAAAAGCAAATGTGTTTTGTGTGACTTACAATTCTTTAAATTATGACTTTCTCTGGTCCCTCACTCTGTCAGATTCTTCTACTAACTTCGAACAAATGCAGGATAAAGCGTTATATATTGGTGCACACTCTTGTACTCGTTGCTTATCAAGTGGCTGACTGCATTCTGAGTTTGTATCTCTCTGTGGTGATTGCAATTTCCTGAATCTGTGATCCTTAGAGAGTCAACTACCCTGAAAAAATAGTTTCATAAATGTTTACTGTTGACATAAGTAGCCCACATACACTAATCGATACAGCTGCTTTGAGAAGTGATTCCACAGACCACCAACGCCAAAACTTATCACTCAGTAAAATCGGCATAAGAAGCAATTCGACTACTGACGTTCTAGCATATATACAAGTAGTTGGTCAAGGAAGGTTCAATAATGGCCTTTTCCGAAAACTGTTTCTTTCTAGTAATCCCTAGTGTTGGTTCCCCAAGACCTATGGGGGAGGAACTATGAAATTGTCGGAAACTGTGCAATTCCAACATAGACTGCATGAAATAAGGAAACAACCCCACCGGCAGTCGCAATGGGAGGAAACAATTGTTTGTGATACACCACAGACGTAAAAACGAAAGTTAGTCGTATCGTCAATACTAACGCAGAAGTAAGCGCTATTCCTGCAACCACGAAAAAGATGTCATCTACAAGTAACTAGCGGAAAACTAATAGCTACCTTTGGGAAAAGGTCTGCCCATTCTAAACGAAGTATGTGCAAACCTACTCACGCGATCTCACTTCTAGCTCATGTCTCAGTTTCATTCACGAGCATGCATCTTCGAAACCATTACGACCTACTCTCAAATATCCAAGAAGCTGTGGTTCATTGGTCTAGGATGACTCTCAACCAGTGAGTCACACTTTCGAGACCCGCTATACCTATAGAAGTTTGGGTAGTCAGGTAGTACCATTAGTCCTCCCACGATATATATATGGCTCATTAAGTACTTCACGAAAGTGCACACGACTGATGAGCACACTTCAGATGTCCATGTACAATGGCTGACAGATAATATGAAGCTTTCTGTTGAGGAAGCCATTTACGTACGCCGTATTTAAACTCATTCATACCACGTGTGAAGTAGTATGTGTACATAGGTAGTCGTTTGGGTCCTAGTAGAGGTGTGACTGATGAGATCTTCAACTGTATATCGAAAGCTAGAATGGCATACACCAATCTGGGTCACCCTTAGCGGTATCGTGACATTGCTGTGCCTGTAAAAGATTGGGTACACGATGTGTAGGACTGGGCAGTATGATGCCATTCCTATGAAAACGAAACTTCGAGTTGGTGGTGTCCGACCACTGTATTCGGTTACTGCTGAATGTGTAGGATGACGTTATGCAGGTAACTGCTGAGTCATGCTAAGGCGTGATAGAAATTGTCATTCATTGAGTGTGGTCATCCTACAACATCGGTTTCCATAGCTTGGGCATGTTGTTCTGCGATTCTCACATGGCCCATTGTTCGCTTGTCCTGACACTGATTAGGAGTTAAGGGGTGAACAAGACATAAAGTAGGACCGTGGAAAGGATAACTGTGTCGAATTAATAACTGTAGGTGTCTCATAACTCTCCGGATGGGGTTCGAGAGATCAGGTAACTCGGTGTTGTAGACAATAAAAGACGGCTGAGAATCGGAAATAGTAGTGAGCATGCTGCAGCTTTCTTTTTTCTTCTACAACTGGAAAGTAAAACAAAAGTGGTGGATACATCTTCAGATGTATCTTTGAAACAGTCTTTTTCTATTTTCATTTTCATTCTATTCCGCATTACCGCGTCTTGATAATGTTGCTTCGTTAACTTGCATGGTACAACCTCTTGCTGCCCACGTTGTAGCAAATCTATAATTGATAATAATAATAATAATATCTGCGTTCCTAAAAGTTCTTCAATTTCGTGTGTCACTACATGAAGAATTTTGAGTGCCTAACGTATGCCGTTGACCTTATGCATCACATTACATTGTCATGCATTTCTGTTCACGCTTATCACACAAATGTTTGATAAGTCGGTTTTCACAAAACCCATCGGAATCCATTTATCTACGGAACAAGTTTTTGATATGTGTAAGGACAATTGAACCAACTGTATATCGTAAACCAACTTTACGGTTCAAGCAACTAAATAAAATTTACTAATTGGTTGTCCTAGATTTTTGTTTAAAGATGCTGTTTGAATACATACATACAGCAGTTGTGTTTTACAATGAGAACAGTTAGTAGAAACGATGTCATCATTACTATTTTAGGGAACGTCTTGAGAACTCTTGAGAACGGAAAAACTTCAGATATTAAAACAAAACAATTTTTGAGAATTAATACATATTATTATAATCAGCAACTGAAGCTGATCTACAACTAAATTAGTGGTGTTATGCAATAATTTGAATAACTGAATGAATAACTGAAAGTCCAGCAGGCAAATTAAAAATCACTCATTTATCTTCAGAGAACACCTGGAATTCACCATAAATATGGAATCAGCATGGCACGTTTTGATGTCCATTCAGGGAAATTCTTCTGATACCAATCATGACTAGCCCATATACAAAATAGTTGGTTAAATATTGTAAAAAGTAACATATGAGAAAATGATATCCATTTTGGTGTAATAAACAAATGCCATGACAGATAAAGCGATATTTCCAACACATAATGAGGACATGATACCCAATGAAACATACTCCCTTCAGGTGGATAATACTTTTTATCAGCTATTTTGTCTGAAAGCAATGAAGTTAAGAAAAAAATCATATATTAAGCAAACGATGATAAGGAAGATTACAAATTGTTTTTCAATGAAATCCCGATGGAGAGTCAGAGTAATCTTAAAATGTTTTAAAACCGAAATATATTCGGTAACTCTGTGTGTGTGTGTGCATATTTCTGCATTAGGCAATGAGCCACACTTATTGCGTGAAGATTAACCATCATTCTTGATTAACCAAACCTCGAGAATATTCGAACCTATGAATCACTTGGTTGAAAGTTGAGTGGTTAGATAAACTAGTCATAGAACAACTGTTTCACACTGCTTAAATATTAAACCAGTAATTATTCAAATAATCCTAGACCTTGAGAAAGAAAACTAGCTTCACTCAGTTGGGCAATCGATTCCTATTAAAATATTTAACTTAATCAAATATAATATATCGAAATAAAACTTATTTTTGTTGAATGAAATCAGAGGCAGGCAGACAAAACCAGTGCATCACCTCACCACGCACACAAATACGTCGATTCATACTTCAAAGTATCATACAAGTGGATAGAAAAATGGTGATATCAAAGTAGATAAAAATGTATGTAACCCGAAACAATATCAAGATAAAGGTTAGTGAAAATATTCAAGCTCTGGAAGGCATCAAAGAGTAAATACACCTGCGCCATTCTGACCGATTTTCAGCTATTTCATCAAGAGTCATTAACCACTGATTTCTATGGTTTCGAGAATCCTCCTGAGACTCCCCAGACTAACAATCAAAGGCATCGTGTATTGCCCACCATGAGATTTTTTCCAACCTAATCCAACTTCTTTTAACATTGTATATACAGATAGGTGGTGGTTTTGAATGTGCAACATATATCTGAGCCACCTTAGTCGATGAAGATCACAACCACATTGATGCCTTTCCTGCTATGCCTAGTAACTATTGCTTGACATCAATATTGTTCATGCAAAGATCCCTTCATACACCAGCAATGTTACGAAGACACCTGGGGTGATATAAAAATTGTAACCGCTCTATATCTCCTACTTTTAACGGCCATGTCTCACAGTCGCATAACACATATATCAATGTGCACCGCGAAGCTAAACCTCCAAGCTTGTTGGCCACATTGCAAAAATCATCGATAGAATTCGGTCTGCACTCAGGACTAGACAACGTGAAATCGATTGTTCTCCTGTAACCAATCAATATACGGAACGGAGTTCAAAAAAATATTCGGTTTTAAATATCCCTCCAACGGGTGCCACAGATGAAAAAAGTTGGCAAACACTAAATGAGTCTTCTCTACTCAAGCTGAGATTCCGTCAGCAACCAGCTGATGCGACTCTCCAAGTAAGTGAAGTCGTCGACAAATTCCACCACTTCACTTCTTACATTTAAACCGGGAGAACTTGCAGCAGAACAGTCCTGGAGCATCATCTTACATTTCACAGGTGACAGCAAAACGCATGACGAACATATTCAGATTTCTGATCAACGCATTCAAAATACCATGCATTTTGTCAGCGTCCTCGCCTACCAGAACAGTATCGTCTGGATACTCCAAGTCAACCAGATGACCTGCTGGGTGTAACGTCAATCCCTGTGAAGTCAGATGTACCTAAAGTTACGTCCATTAGCATATCTATAACGAAACTAACTAGGAACAATCATAGTTGGCATCCATGGAGAACACCACCAGTTGTCATCAATTCACATGACAACTCTCCAGAAGCCCTTACATGCCTGCATGAGTTCGAGTAGAGAGCTTTGATAAACACCACATATATTCTCGGTACTCTCTGCATACTCAGACACTGCCACAACACATCACGGTCAACAGAGTCGAATGCCGCCTTCAGGCCAACAAATATGTTAAGTATCGCCCACTTGCCGGTAAGCATGCTTGTGTTTCAGAACCCGTCGGAGGGTGGAAATATGATCGATGCGCCCACGTACAGGTCTGAAACCTGACTAGTTTTCTCGAGCTCCAGTAAGGCATCGGAGAACTATGGACTCAATAGTGTTGAAAACGATGTCAGTCAAACTGATCCCCTTTACGGTTGTTATAAGAAGATTTCTCTCCCTTTCTTATAGACTAGGATGATCAGTGAAGTACGCCAGTCTGACAGCATTACCGCTGATTACCAGAAAGCACCTATTGATTTCGTCACTTTGAGCAACAATTTTCTACTTCCATCCTTGAAAACTTCAGGTGGCAAACTGTCAGGTCCTGCTGCTTTGTATAGTTTCAGGTTCGATACACCTTTCTCAACTTCAAGGAGAGTTGGAGGACCGACATCCACGTCCCATTTAGGTTCAGGATGGATGTTGGGTAAGTGAAACGTTGTTTGCAAATATAAATAAATTTTATTGAAATCAGTTTATTTAACTATTTATTTATTAATAGGTTGGTGAACAACTTTATAGAAGATAAATCTTAAGCATTTTACCAAACCAACATATTTTATTGGTATAAATAGTGTAGAAAAGAATGTAACGCCATGTATGCATAGTTAACGGACTTTTAACAGCGACAATTTTGAAATTCCTTGACTTGGAAAAACGTTTATTTAATAGGTTGAAATTCTTTGGATAAACACAAAAATTAAATCAAAATTACGCTTTACCCTGGTGGTTGAAAATTCTATGCAGAATATATTTTGAAATTTATGACAGCTAACCTATGAGGAATAATTTAAGTGATGGAACCATTAGTTCCACCTATCTGCTAAAAAAAACAGAAAATATAGAATGTGAGAAGATGAGTTCACAGGCAACACTCAATAAGTAACTTATTGTAAGTTGCTGTTCATCACCAGTTAGAGAAGCATTGAAAACTTGGGAGCACTGAATCGTTGTTTCATCTGTGAAACCTGAAGGTCCTGAGTTCAGTCCCTAGCGGGTTCATGAACTTGCACAACTGAGGAGTCTCACACGAGGACGAAACGCTTGCCTAGTGCTCTCAGGTCTCTTAGTGCTTCTCCAACTGATATCAGTCCGTGATGAATATCAAACTGGTAACAGTAAGTCTCAACAGATCTCTTAATCAAATAGACAGCGTGATAAACTCTATTTAAGCTTGTTTTATACTTGAAATCTACAGCTGCTTAGACACATTAAAGTAAGCGAACGCATACAGCTAGCTGTGAGGATATAGTCCTTCTTAAATAAATAATTGATAGACCCCTTATTTAGTTGTTAGGTTTGAAATCAGATGTTAAAGGATTATCATTAGAATTATTTAGTTTATTTCACTGATCAATCTTACGGAAGTTGAGCCTAGTCATTAGGATATTTTTTGAATGTATCAACACACGCACGTTGAGTAAAACAAGAAACTTAATTATATTAGAAATTAAAAAGTGAACATTTTCTAAGATATAAAAGCCTCTGCATGCAAATAAAACTCGATGCTTAACAGTATACTTCACCATATTATTAGTTTGTATTAAGAGCGGACAAAACTTGTCCATAATTCATTTACTTAATATGCGCTTAAACTGCAATGACCAACTCGTTTAATTACTTACAGTTAATGACTGTGTTGAGATATTCATAACTTTCCTATCTCTCAAACTCTTTGCTGTAACAAATTTATGCAATATGCTTGAAGATTTTCAAATAATCCACAAATGTTGATTCTATACTCTAAAAACATTCACATAGCTTTGGTTAGTCTGAAGTTGAGTCTTCTTATCAAGCTAGTCACCAATATAGTGTGCGCTGCTTACTAATAAGCTTTGTCTTTGAAAAAGTACTTGTTTAAAACTATTTTGCGTGCATTTGTAGATTCTCAGATTTAGTTAACTCAAGTTATACATAGTCCATTTATAAGGCAATTGCTTTTGGCGGCTAGATTTGCTCCTTGTTTCAAATTTCAGTGGCGAGATGTGATATTACGAGTGTCTGAAATATCCCAATGAATCATGAATAATCAAACTCAGCTGTTGAATATTTTCACATACACTGGGTAATTAGCCACACGCGTTGTTGGAAAGTAATGTGATACTACGCCTATGACAAAAACCAAGTAGGTGAAAGGAAATTCAAACACTTCATCAAGTGGCTAAGGTTATTGGCCTAAAAAAATGAGTCAAAACTCCTAAAAATGTGTATAGTTTGGAAATCAATTGGCGAACTATCAAATTTTGCAGTGCAATGGGAAACTTTGTTTACTCATCTTTTGCCGTAAGATTTCGATGAGCAGCGTGATATTGTATGTACGTAAGGCTACCTGCTTAAATCTTGGGCTACCAAAAAACCTTTCACCGATTATATTTCATCTTCCCCTTCAGTTTCTTTCAATCTTTTAAGTGTCTTCAGGATGCATCATATACTCTCACATGCTTTTGAAATGTTTTCATACTTCCATCTCTCAAGCTTAGAATAGCACAAAGAAAAAAACGTTCCACCAGTTCGAAATAGGTTTGTAAGTGCTCAAAAATACGCCACATTACCATTCCTAGGGTACCTGTGTGGGATTGTGAATTTCTGTGCTGACTGATTGAATTGTCACCATTGATATTACACTCGATTTTGAACTAATTTACAAATAGAGAACAGATGTTAATGTAACACTAGATGCCCGTTTCACACTTACTCTTATTATCCTAACACTACGCAGACGTAATAATAATAATAATAATTATTATTAGACCCTTGGGTTCCTAGTGGAACATAGGGCTTCTATAGCACGTCTCCAGTGACCTCTGTTCTCTGAGATCTTTTGAACCTGGTTCCACGACAGCCCACAAGCTCTCATTTCTTCCTCGCACGACCTCCTCTATGTCACCCTCACCTCGGACGTCCAACTCGTCGCTTCCCATGGGGATTCCACTCGAGCAACTGGCCTGACGCGTGATGTCCCCAGTCGGTCTTCTCAGTGCATGCCCAATCCATCTCCACTTCCTCCTGCATATTTGCTGTGTGATAGATTCTTGGTTGGTTCGTTCCCAGAGCTCCTTGTTGCTTATTCCCTCCACTCTGGCCATCTGATCTTCAAAAGCGAGCCAGCGTAAGCAGTCGTTGATGAATGTCTGTAGTTAATGGGAATACCTTTCGTGACTCGCCAAGTCTCTGAGCCATACAGAAGCACTTGCTTGACGTTGGTGTTGAAAATCCAGATGTTCTTCCACATGTTGAGTGCAGATCTCCACACTGGTTTCAGGCTAATCAACACCTGTCTTGCTCTTCCGATTCTGACTTTGACATCCTCGTCAGTGCCGCCTGTAGTTGAGACAGTGCTGCATGCCTAGACAGGTGAAGGAGGCCACTTCCTTTAAGTTTCTCCCGTTGATGGCGATTGCAGCTTGTTGTTGCTGATGCTGTTGTTGTTGGTTGGGTATCTTCATCACCTCTGTCTTCTCTATACTCATTCACTTGAAGTCGCGTCCTGGCTCCCTGGCTCTTCTGTCAACTTGTTAGTTTTTGCCTGTAGATCTTCGAGTTTATGTGACATTAGGCACAAGTCATCGGCGAAATCCAAGTCTTCTAGGTTCTTTTCCGCAGTCCAGTGTATCCCCCTCTTTTCGCTCATCACTGTTTGTTGCATGATCCAGTTAACTACAATCAGGAAGATCATCAGGGATAGTAGGCAACCTTGTTTCACTCCTGTCTTCACTTGAAAAGCATCACTGAGCTTCCCATTGTGAATTACTTGGCATGTGGCATCTTCATATAGTTGTTGAATGAGGTTGATAAAGGTTTGCGGTACTCCGTAGTATTGAAGCAGTTTCCAAATTACTTCTCGGTCGACGCTGTCAAAGGCCTTCTCAAAGTCGATGAAGTTGAGGTAGAGAGCTGATTGCCATTCTATGCTCTGTTCTATGATGATGCGAAGCGTTGCAATTTGGTCTGCACATGATTTGTACTTCCTGAAGCCTGCCTGTTCCGGTCGCAGTTTTGAATCCAGTGCATCTTTAAGCCTCTCCAGGATGATGCGGCTTAATATTTTGCTTGCATTGGGTGGACAGGAGAGTGATTCCACTCCAGTTCTTGCAAACACTGAGGTCTCCCTTCTTCGGGAGTTTGACAAGGTAACCCTTCTTCCAATCGTCAGGTACCTTCTCTTCCTTCCACACCTTCTGCAATAGTGGTGTGAGCATGTCTGCTGTTGTCTGTGCGTCTACTCTCAGTGCTTCTGGCGGGATCCTGTCTGATCCTGCTGCTTTTCCACATTTCAGTAGCTTTATGGCGCTAAGGACTACTATTTTTGTTGGAGGATTTATATTCACTTGTAGTTCAGCGAATGCAGGTGGTATTTCTGGACGAAGTGCAGGTGGTGTTTGTAGTTGATACAAGAGCTTCTTGAAGTGGTCTGCCTATCGTTTCCTTTGTCTCTCTTCTTTGCTAATTAAACTTCCTCCATCATCTTTTATTGCTTTCATTTGTGTTGATCTCTTCCCTAACAGATAGTCACCTGGTTATTTGATACAATGTTGTCAGGTCTCTCTCTCCTACATGCAGCCTGTTCTGCTTCACTTCCCAGTGTGTCGTGGAATTGTCTTTTGTCTTTGCGTGCACTCTTCTTCACTTCTTTGTCCAGTGTAGTGTTTTATACATTGTGCTCAGTTCCTCTTCTCGTTGTGCATCCTTGCACTGGTTTATCTTCCACTTCACCATCCTCCTCTCCCTGCTCTATCAGCTTCCAGGTATCCGTCGAGATCCATTCCTTGTCTTCTTTCTTCTTCCTTCCTAATAGGGCTGTGCAGGTTTCTTTCCACACAGCTTTCAAAGAGTTCCAGTCTTCATCCACACATGTTTCTTCAGGGATCTTGCCCGATATCTCCCATTTTGTCTTGATGGCTGGCTGATGTGAAAATTTTCTTTGTAGTTTCGTCCTTCAGTTTCCGGGTGTTGGACTTCAACTGTGCTCTGTCACCAACTTCTTTCAAGGCTTTCAATTGGATTTTGAAGGTCCCATGCACTAGATAATGGTCTGAACCTACATCTGCTCCCCTTCTTCACCTTGTATCAAGTAGGCTGACTGCGTCTCCATTTTCTTGAGATTGAGATAAAGTCGATTTGGTTTTTAGTGTGTCCATCTGGTGAAATCGAATCCATGTCGCTGCCCTGTGAATATCCTTGTGTTTGAACACACTGCCTAGCCTCCAATCACCAAATCGTTGAGTTGAATGCGCAGAATTCTGCAAACAGTTCTCCATTCTCATTCATCACCTCACCGAGTGCTTCTCTACTCATGATGAGTTCTCTTCCTGTGTTGTCCACTTCCAGTTTGGCATTCATGTCACCCCGCCCATTAGAATTTTGATATCGCCAACTGACGTCTTGTCCAGTGTTGATTGCAGTTGTCTGTAGAATTCCTCCTCCTTCTCTTGCTCTGCATTATTTGTAGGTGCACAGTGTAGCATTGTATGATTGTGACCTTCGTCCTTTTGAGTTGAATCTTGCTGTCGTTATCCTGCAGGAGGAGATTGGTTCCCACTGCATGAGAGCCTTCGATACTCTTGGTGAGTGACATCATGATAGCCACTCAACAACTCAGTGTGCTCGTGGTTGTCTTCTGGGTGACAATGTCGGAGTGAATTATTGATTCTCTAGTTGACAGTTTGGAGAGTCCATTTCCATTTCATCTGCTGATTCCTAGCACTTCAATGCAATACCTTCTCATCTCGTTTGCAATCTGGGCAGCCTTGCTAGGTTCATACATGGTGCGGACATTCCATGTCCCCACGTTTACCTTTGCTTTCATGGAGAGAAGAGAAGAGAAGAGAAGACACATCGGCCAATTGGCTTCCCGAAGACAGGCTTTCACCAACCGGCGTCATTTCGCCTCTCCGATTCCAGCGAGGAATAATTTTGTTTTCATTTTTTTGTACTTTGTACTTTTGTGCTTTGAAGTTTCTTTAGTGGTTGGATTGGTTTTACAGCGGTAGGGTTGCTAGCCCTATGCCCTACCTTCCCTCTTTACCCGGGCTTAGGACCGGCTAGTAACTAGTGAACTAGTCAATCAGGCGAGGTTAAAGTGGTTGGTGGAGGTAATAATTACTTCCTCTAAAAATGTTGCACGGAAAGTGAATTTGATGAAATATTTCATGCTGAAAATTCCATTCTATACACGCTGTTTGGAATAATATTAATGTTTAAATCAAGTCCTGATAATCATTCTGTTGTTTGGTTAGAAAAGCTCGAGAACTAACTTACGAAAACTATTATCAAACATCTTGATGTAGTAAGTTGAATTTCATTGTTCTTTCAATTTCAAGCATCAAAGAAGTTGATAATCAGTTTGGTTGACTGGAAAATTCAGAAAGACCTTTATTGTAGATCACTTTTTCTTGTGGTTAAATTTCCTTAATATGGGTAATATTCCTCTGATATATGTCTGTATTAGTGAATAGATAAAACTGAAAATCGACAAGTAATGAATTATACTGTTACTTTAACACAGAGAATATTTGATACTATTTTTGACATTTAAAATTGCAAGCGTTTCATTTTAGAAATATGGATCACAATGAACTGATTTCACTTCCAATGGATGCATTTACGAATTACAAAAATTTAAGAAAAGTGTAGGTTGAAATTTGTTTATTTGCATGTATTGTTATTATTTTTAACCATCAAGTTAATATTTCAATCTGCTTTTAGTTAGTTACCTGGAATTAGCTCATATACGCCTTCAATAAATTTTATTTCTCGTTAGGCGACTTGAAATTCTGCTGGTGGACATCAATTACAAATACTCTTAACTTTGTTTCTGCTTCCGAATCGCCTGAGATATATAACGTCTTGGCTTCCTTGTTTTGAAAACTTCTTACTAAAATGATTTATTAGCGAATAGTGTGGAATATCAAATCTCACATAAAAGTGTATTTTCTGGTTAGATCAATTCTGTATATTCAGTGACTGTTTTCTACAAAATGTTTTAGATAGAGAATCCCAGCAGAAATCTTGAAATGGCTTTAAATTGTACAGAAAGACTTATGAAAACAGAACTGAAAGTGGTGAATACGGGGTTTGTGGTCAAGTTAAGCACGAGGACTCCATGTAATCACGAAGTGAAATTAATGATGGATAGTGACTACCAGTGGAATCCCAGACGCCTGATTCGTCCCATTTAAGACTCGTCGGCTGGACGTGATTGTCTCCTAGTGAGCAGTGTTGCTCCCACTAGGACTGGAACTCGGGATTGGTCCCTAAAATGTCACAGAGTTATTCACCAGACCACGGAGCTGCTATTGCCAACTCTTGTGAGAAAGGCATAGTTTTAATGTTGTTGCTTGTATTATCCCGTAGTTAAGTGGACCAAACTAATCGGTCTCTGTTGGCATATGGACTCTTGCGCAGATTTGTCGATACTGCCTGTGTTTGAATTATATATGAATGATAAATAGTGGCTAGCAGTGGAGTCTTAGATGGGCTTTTCATCTTATTTGGGACACAACAATAAGAAGTGAAATTGTTTAAAATAAACAATCAGAAAATGAGCATCTATCAAAAGATGTACTATCTCAGTGTTAAACATTTGATGCATCACTAATTTTGATGCTTACTGAACGGTATTAAAAGACAGTGACAAAAAAGGACTTGTTGCAGTAAACGATGCGTGTCTGCAAAGTGCAGTTCACGAAACTAAACATCACAATATTTAAGAACATGAGAAACTTGATTTCATGAATACATGACAAAAAAACTCATATCTTTAGGAGTAACTCATTCAATTGTTTTTCTCAGCAAAAGATCTTTTATAATGCATACGGAAATGACGCAACACCTGTGACAGATATATGAAAAATTTTACTGCCAATACAAACAAAGAATAAGGAGTGACAGGACTATAAAAATACAGATGTCGAAGGTAGTGTAACTACACTGATATGATTATGAGCAAATAATATATGCTGTAAACGTCATCAAGTAAGTAATACTGTATCACTGTGTTATAAATCAAATAGGTAAATCTAATATGGAGTTAAATTCAACCACAGTGCCCAAGTTTTACACACACATATAAAGGAGTATTTTTAGACAATGTTTGGACACAACTGGTGAGCTTATGAGATCAGCAGTTTGCCTGTTTAAATTTGAGTGACGACAGTGCGTAGATCACCCACAAGAACCTAGTGGATTCTCAGTTCAACTAATATTCTGTTAGAATCATTGAACAATAAATAGTGCTGACCGTTTATGCTGACTCTCTTGCACCTCAGCCCAAAAGAAAACGAGATTTTGACAAACAAATGTTAGCATCTAAATATACATCTTTCCTGATTTAACTATCACTGTGTTTATCTCTCCACATCCGACTGTTAATGTAATTTACCTTGGAGTTTAGATTATCTAACTTGTAAAGCAAGTTTTTACAAAACGTGACGGTATTTAAACGGAACGAATACAAACAATGAGTCTGTTTTATTTGAAAACCATCAGTTTGATGTATTTCCGACTGAGAATCGAACCCAAAATAGGTAGATTTTGTAGTGATTTTATTCTTTTGGGCATCTGAGGTGTGATAATTCTCCATTTGACCGAAAGTTGTCAATTTTTAACAAGATAGCTTATCACTCGACACTATTGACCATAAAAATTCGAAAAAGCTTTATCAGCAAAACCTTTCTTTGTTCTTTCATGTTTAAAAACCTTAGATTGGCGGCCTGTTTAAATCTTGGGCTACCAAAAAACCTTTCACCGATTATATTTCATCTTCCCCTTCAGTTTCTTTCAATCTTTTAAGTGTCTTCAGGATGCATCATATACTCTCACATGCTTTTGAAATGTTTTCATACTTCCATCTCTCAGCTTAGAATAGCACAAAGAAAAAACGTTCCACCAGTTCGAAATAGGTTTGTAAGTGCTCAAAAATACGCCACATTACCATTCCTAGGGTACCTGTGTGGGATTGTGAATTTCTGTGCTGACTGATTGAATTGTCACCATTGATATTACACTCGATTTTGAACTAATTTACAAATAGAGAACAGATGTTAATGTAACACTAGATGCCCGTTTCACACTTACTCTTATTATCCTAACACTACGCAGACCAGTTTTTGTTTGAAAGGAATTTAAGGGAATAGTTGCAACTGTAACGACTTGCTGAAATAATTTCATACTTTGCTGCTTATAATGGTATAAGGAAAAATATGCGTTTATAGATATTAGGAATGAAAGTTCGGAGTTCATTTACATAATTATACCTTTCTTTTCTTCTGAGTGTCTGTTTAACTGGTGATGCTCTCTGTTGCAACCACTTTTGGCAACATGAATAACTTTTTTCATTCTTTACTCTGAAATTTGATGCTTTCACCTTTAGACAGCCAAATAAAATCTCGAAATATACTTATATCAGTATAAAATTGTTCTTTATTTATGAATAACAACTTACATGTATTGTATGTGTGTACACAATTTTTATTACCTTTAAATCGTATATCTCAAGTTAATAAACGTTTTAACTGATCCATTGTTAAGGATTTTAATTGGGCAATATCATTTCAATATCCTTAGGTCATGATTATAACTAGTCTACTTGCTCCGTCTACAATTTAAACATAATAAATATCAGTTTAGCTTTTGGTTCATTTCAACAGTCTTTCTTTATTTTCCTTTATCGTATAATAGTGTTTTAGACAACAATCAAATCTCGTATATTCATCCTCAAGCTTTCAGCAATCTACAAGAACTTTCCATTTTGTAAGTTTTTATAATTGTGATACTTTAGCATATATGTATTTACATATAAATGTATTTTTGTGCAATTTTTCTTATTTATTGGAGAACCTGATGTGTTTAACAACAAACTAAACGTTAATCTGAAAGGAACTTATAGATCATTTTCTTTCTCAACTGGTTAAAAATCTCTCCTGACACTTCTTTCCTAAAAGTAGAGATTGAGAAGAAAGCTTTTTTGAAATAAAAACAAAATCAACTGTAAAATAATTTCTTCAACTTTAAAGAAATGGTTACTAAAATCCCTGTTTATAAGATACTTGGATACAACTTGATCAGACGAAAATTATCAGATCACAACAACTTTTTCTAATCAAAAGACCTACAGCATCTTATGGTGATCTCGTAGAAATAGGAAAAAATAATCACAAATGATAGGTAATCGAACGCTCTGCTAATCTCTAGGTTTCCGGAGTTGCGGACCAGTTTTCATGAAGGTATAACTAATTTTAATTGTCTGCACCAAGACAGTGCAGTTTAAAATATCTGTGGGTTGTTTAAGAAGCAACAACAACTTTTATGCTACTTACTCAGTAAAGCTACAGAGCTTGCTGACACTCTTTTCTAAACTTATAAATGTATGAATTTTCTGATGTATGGAAACTTATCAGAAGTACTAATTTTTGTTCGAAATGGTTAAGTGTGAGAGGAAATTATTGTTACTACAGAATCTGAACTATAGACAGACTCCCTGACAGACTTACAACTCATCAACTGATTTTGAAAAATATGTGCCCATTAAGCACCAATTTTATCCCAACTCTCCACTTTGTCAACCAAAAGTTTTTTATTTAGGAATATATTAACACCAACAACAGTAAGCCAATTTGTATCGGTTTCAAAAGTGTGAAAATGGATTTGTCTGAGGCATAGCTTATTTATCATTTCAAAAATATACCCATCGTAAATCATTTAAAAGTTAGCAGGATTTTCAAGCTTTTTAAGTAGTTAGTTTATTTTATTTATGAGCTGACGTTCTCGTAGAAGTTACTGTTTAGTCTGAAGTCTCATCTGCACAATTACAAAAGAGACAAACTTCTCCAGGTGTACAATTCATTTTCAGCTACTGCAACTACTATCCATGATCCATTTCAAGAAATGTACTCCACTTCCAAACCTACCATGTTCATCATCGTCTACATAGACGTGATGCTACAGTGCAACGTTCATGGGCTAAAGACGACTTGAACAACTTTTGAGTGTATTTTCTAAACTTCAACAGAACATCAGGCAGTAATTTGTCTTATTGAAGTTAATAAAGTGAACTAGCTGTTTTACATTTCGCAAACGGAAATAGAGGCCAATTCCCTGAGTGTGCAGCAATAACTTCCCAATTAAAGAGACTCAGTCCAGCATCAGTCACTTCTCTATTGTAATACTCAAAGTCAAAGTCTGGTATTAATATTTTAATAAATTTAACTGATGGTATGCAACACCATTATTTTAATATTTTTTATTAGGGCTCTAAAACTGCTATTCTTTCATATAGGGTGGTACATTACCTAATATAATTGCTCTAAGTTCTTGTGATTATTTCAGGTGCTTTCAAAAGTAAAATGGCTGCGGAAAATACTGATTCATGCTGTTCTGCTACCGAAGACCAAAAAGTCTTTTTTAATAAAAATAACATTGCCGGAAAAACACATTTTGTTGGTTCTGAACCAAATCCAGTTCGTAAAATTTAGATCCAACAAGAAATTTCACCTCAAAACCACCAATTAAATAACTTCCAGTTTAGACTTAGAGTTAAATGAAAACTGTTTTTGAACGAGAATGATAAGTTGAGAAATGTGTATATATGTAGAATTCATTTTGTTGGCAGACCCCATCGGTGACATTTTCATAAACCATTAGGATCTACTACCGTTTCATAAATGGACTATCAAATAGCCAAGTATTAAATGTGTATCAAGTGATTTGGACATTTTGTGTGCCTAATTTATAGTAACTAACGTTACAAAGACAACGCCTATTTGATAGCCTGAAAAATAAATAAAAGAAGTGACTAATAGCCCTTAGATTACTAGTCCATTTGATCTGGTTGGCAAAACGTTGTTATTCATTACATTTCAAGCATTTAGTTTATGTTTATTTTTATCATGAACGAGAAGAAAACTAATTCTGTTACATGTAGCAGATATCTTTTAAATGCTCTTTTTTGAGATAGTTTCCTTCTTTGCACAGAAGTAAATACAACCAACTCCAATATTCCTGTGTCCGAATTTAACAAATGTCATATTTTAGCAAGCGACTTTAAAGGTTACCCCAACAACATGTGAAATAACCAACCAAACGTCTGCACTTTATGAAAATCTGTCTTTCCGGCCAAAATAAGGAAACCTGACTGGTTATTTCTATCGTTACCAGAGTGGCCTTTAAAGTCGCCCTATTTTGGTGAATATACAATTCATATACAATTCAAAATATTTTTTATTTATTTTTATTTAAAAACGATAAAATACATTTCACGGATTTTAGAACCAGGCTTAGTATGAAGTGAACGAATATTTTATCTCTCATGATTACTGAACAATTAATTACAGTAACACATACAATGTTAAGAATTCTGTCAAAGCTAATGCATATGTGGAATCTGAAGCGTTATTCTTTAAACTTAATTTTATATAAAATTCTAAATCACAAGATACTTATCGGTGAATTTCATAAGTATATTTGACTGAAAACACACCACTTCTGCATTAAGTTACATGGTATCAGTGAACTGATTGTCTCTCTTCGAAAAGCATTTGTAAAGTTAATTTCAACGACAGATGTATTGAAATAAGCATGCATTCTGTGCAAAGATGAACATATGAAGCTTTTATTATAGAATTTTCAGTGCTATTTAAATACACCTAACGAGATATGCACCTCAGCTATATATTCTTTAGATTGTTACATAATAATTTCATAGAAAAAAAGTGAAACCAACTTATTAGGCTTCTACACAGAACAAGGAAATCAATGAACTTAGAAAAAATTGAACAAATAATAACGCTATTAGAACGCAACCTTCATAAATTAAATATTCCGCCATCAACTTGCATAACTGAGTTCATCCAACTAAGGATTCTTTGACTTTTAGATATTTCTCTTAGGTGATAAGTATTTCGTCAAATGGTGTGGAAACGTGTATGGCATTTCGATTGCTGCTAAAATCTGCGTCAGTATAATTACTCCACTTTCTATGTCTACAATACATGTCAATAATATAAATAATAATAAAGGTAAGATGAATTCTAGAAAGCCATTTCAGTTAGCGACACATGACAACTTGAAGATTACAATATTTCTTAAGCTAAAGCTTGAAACAAAGCATCGTGCGGTTTAGGATTCAAGGACATACGTAGTGGCAGCAGTTTTCAGTGTAAGTTGGCCTTCGTCTGTCGAAGAATATCATTTAACCACCTGTCTGATAGAAAGAGCACTGAACGATATTATGTTGGGGATTGAGCTCTTGGATAGGTATGATGTGAGTCCTAAATATGCAAGTTTAACAGTTTTTGATTCTTATCAACATGAGACATATATGATCTTGAGTTGAACGAAAAATCTTCTGATGTAAGTCAAACCAATTAGCCAAGATAATATAAAAGTTTTAAATATTTTATCAACTATCTATAATACTAATTTATACTACAAGTGTTTGGTTAGTTTTGAATGAAACTCCCTTTTGTCATATGAACATGATTTTTGGGTTAGATGTAATGATAGGGGACCGCTTGAACTCAAGTAACTTTAGAACGTATTGAAAATTTAACTAAGATCCACATTCTTATCAGATTATTACAGACTAAGCCAAATAACAATAAGTAATACTACAAAAGAAAGAGATACTTTTGTAAGCCTCAGTTTTCCTTGAATGGATTTATGCATGCAGTGTTACATTATGTTAACATTGACTAATCATTGGAAAGAGACCAACTTCATGTTGTCTAGTCCTAGGTGCTGATCGAATTTTATTGATCGTTTTGTAATGTAGCCCCAGACTAGGCAGCCATGCGTCGCGATGCATTCTGATAGATTTTGATTGGATGTAAGCAATCGACAGGAAGCCTGGATTTAAGTTTCATGCTTGCTGGCACTCATTAACAAGGCGTATCTGCAACCTTGACGGCACTGATATCTAGCCCGTGATTCAAACACACGTCACTCAGTGTTTCAGTAAGTGACGTTTCTAGTGACGCTGACTACAACACTGGGTGGCACGGGTCGAACCTCAGGTGGGACATCAGTTGCGTCGAGGTTGCAGATGCACCTTGCTGACGAGTCCCTGCAAGCATGAAACATAAATCCAGGGCTTCATACTGATTGCCTCCATCCAACTAACGCATTTTTCATGCATTACTTCACTGCATAAGATAATCCCATTCAATATTTTTGTTCACTGGCCAGTTACTTCTAGAAATAACTTTCTTATATTGGACTTTGATAATTGAATTTATGTATGCCATTTATGAAATGCTTAGAAATATGTAAAATTCAGCAGTTAGACTGAATTATTGATATAATGTTGACTTTACCATCTGTGTGGTGCTAACTTTAAATTCGTTCTATGAACATGCAATATCAAAACAATGGATTGTGATTTTGGGTTAAAGTCTGCTAGATATATTCAACAATTTGACTGAAATATCTTGGTTAGCAGCCAAAATGATAGTACAAAATAAGCGGTATCTGGCGTTTATTGGTACATAGATATCGGGAGGAGACACATCGGCCAATTGACTTCCCCAAGGTTTTCACCAACCGGCGTCACTTCGCCTCTCCGATTCCAACAAGGAATAATTTTTTTCCATTTCTTACAATTTTTCTGTATTTTAAAGTCTTTTTAACGGTTAGATTGGTTTCCCGCGGTAGGATTGACAGCTCTTTACCCAACTTTCCCTCTTTATCTGGGGTTAGGACCGGCTAGTAACTAGTAAACTAGTTATCTAGGCGAGGTTGCACTAGGTATAAGAGATATAATAATTTTGCTTTTCGCAAGGTGAAAGAATAACCATGTCTCATTCTAAGGCTGTGGCAGTTATTTGTCAGACACATTGATCACCAAGGTAAAAGTCTAGATAGGAAATATTAAGTTCCCGGCAGTCAAGAGGTTACTGAATCTTTGAAATAGATACTTTCAGTTCTCATCAACTTATTTTTCCAATATCATATCATTCATTTCAGTGTATTTGGCGAACACTCATTCGATGTTCAGAAAAAGTCAACCACACATGTTGAAAATGCTGACTTTTATGAATATTTATCTTTCATATATTTTGGCACTTAGTGGAGAATTACAGATGTCTGTATGGTCTTTAAGAGATCATGACAGAACACTATCCAGTCAGTTAACGCATCCAACACGCCTTATTGAATGAATAATCTAAGGATAACCACAGAAAGTTTCTCCACTTTTCCTTTGGCGTATATTAACTTTATCTGATCACATCACTATAAACGAATGCAGTGTTTAAAATCTTATTCCACCTTTTGTGTGATATGAATTATAAATAAGTCAGACAATAAAATGGTAGAAATTTCATATAGTCGCTTTATAACTGGCTTAACCAAAGTAACTAACAATCATCATTTTTAACACTGAACTCATTCAGTCTCTTTCTGTAAACATGTATTTGCGATGCGCGTAAAGAGATTGAAAATATTCTCCTGTCTATATTAAAGAAACAGTCACTGAAAAAAAGGATAAACGAATGAAGACATTTTAAAATTAAAACAATGGCTAAACATCCTAGATGATACGCTTTTAATTTGCGGAAGTACGAAAATGGCGCCATTCAATATATTCATGTTATTTTTTTTTTAAATTATCAACAAACAGATGTATTTCGCTAACATTCTGAACGATACTTCACAAAAACATACATTGGATAAATTTTTGTATAGAGATGCATAAGTAAGAGTTGAACATTCGTTGTATCTCGCAGTCACATGTCTTACCCATCATTAAGTGAAAATTACTGTTTGAATCTCATTTTTATTTTCATTTCGTTTATGCAAACAATATTAGTTAAGTAAGGTCGCAAATATTCTTGAAGTCTAATGTTTCCCTTGGTTTCTGTACGACAAACATATTTGAGTCCACAGTGAAACACTTGTTGTTAGCTACCTCTGAGTAATCACCTGTACATTATCACAGTGTTCTTCACTAACTATAACTCTTCTACAACATTATACTTCAGTAAAACCCAAGTGTCTAATAAATCAGAACAAGACACTTCTGAACATTTCGTTGTGTAAACCATAACTCCTTCAGCAGAATATACGGATTTTAGTTCTGCTGAATATGCTGTGGCGCCCACATAGCGAAAGCGTTCAGAAATATCTTGTTTAGATTTCCTAAACACTCTGGGATTATATTCAAACATACTCTCATATTAGTTAAGTCGGATTCAGTGCTCAAATTCTCCCAGGACTTTCGTGACAACTATAGTCTGGACGTTAACAATCTTGCAACTCTTCTATTTCAATCATTGAAACTTACGCTAGCAAATCATCTCGTTACCTGAAGTTTACAAGACAAAGATTACTAGACAAAACTAATAGTCACATTTTTTAAAAGGAGTTACGGAGTTCCTTTTAGACATCTCACAGGTAGCGGCAGTAACCTGATGATTTATCTTTATTCCTGTACAAAATAAAAACCATTTATTCGAAAAAAAACCGATCTTCATCAAATTTTCTTTTCCATTCATCATCTACAGATATATGAGTTCAAATGAAATGGGTTTACTGCCATCAAATATATTCTCTAAACTTTCAAATCTAAAAATACTGTAAGTTAATGAGTTTCATTTTTTAAGATTAAAGTTTTATTCCAAGAAATCTGACTATAGTGTTACCAGCTAACTTAACTTCTTTTCAGTTTTGGTTTTCACTAATTTACGGTGTTAAAGATTGTGACTACAAAAAGTTAATTGTGAAATGATGATGAACAGTCAAAAGTAAAGGTGCAGCATCGAGTTAGCTTATGCTGAAAACGTGAGGTTTCTAGCAATCTACCCCATAACAACCTTCTAAACTACTTTTACCAGTAAAACAATATGGTTATATTTATCGCTTATGAAATAAGTCATTTTCTACGTCAAACAATTGATTCTTTCAATGGATCCATATAAAAAGAAAGCAGAATGAGTTTATATCATGCAATGGGCCCACCATATTCAAATGTATTGTGCGTGATCCATTATAATATGTTCAAAGGACAAAAAACGCCTTTACCGCAATAATTTTCCTGCACAATACCTCGATAATCTGTACACTTTAATTGGGTACTTTCATTTAACTTTCAACTTCATTAAAAACTTGCAATTCATTATGGTAACTTGTAATTGGGCCTAACAGCAATCATTCTATCCCAAAAATGTGCAGAGTAATGTGAACCATTGTGTTTTCTTTGAAACTAATGCAACTCACCTAAGTCAAATAGATGAAACGTGAAAATAATATTGTAGTCTACTTGGCGGTTAGCACTAGAACCCGAGACACACGTTTCATCCTATTTAATACTCGTCAGTTGGATGCATCAGCACTCCAGTGGGTGACAGCATTCCTACTGAGACTTGAGCCAAGCACCTATCGCTTCAAACGCCGGAGATATATCCACTAAAACACTGAGGCACAAGAGCCATCTCTTGTGAAAAGTGGACCAAATTGTGTTTATTTCCATCACTGACTGGGGTGTGGGTACATCAAGCTGAAGGGTCCTGGATCCTGCTTCTGGCCAATTAGTAGACTATAATATGGTGAATATTCTGGCAGTACCGAAGCATCCTCATTGGAGCTCATATATGATTGGATCCAATTTAGCAACGGTAAATTATTAGTTATCGAAAAGCATTACCACCTATACTTTTGCTTGTTGAATGGCTTGCTGTAGAAGTATTTTTAGCTCATGTAAAAAGACACCCAAGGTAGACCTAACCCCCGAAAACAAATGTTAAAAGCAGGTCAGTAAATTTATTGCTTGTCAACACTTACTGATATATATTTGCTTGTGTTGGAGCTGAGACGGTAAGCCATTTTATATTAGCAGCATGCTGTTTGGAATCTTGACTTATAGTTGGTATATCAATGATTTTGACTCAAGAAGGTGGAAACAAATTTGTTTTGAAGATAAAAATATAAGATATCTCGTTAAAACTTTCTAAAGGCGCTTTGATTATTGTGGAATAAAACAACTGATTCATTTCACTGACCACCTAGGATAGCCGTCATTTTAAAGACTTGTACTGATATTGGGTCATGAGTGAAGGTGAAATGAAAATTTAGACTGCGGCAAGACTTGAATCAGTGACCACCGGGTTTTCGACCTGTTGCTCTATCAAGTGAGCTACAAGGTCCAACTACTGACCAAATTCGTATTTCACTTCAATCACCAAGGGTTTCGTTCGACTACCATGTGAGTTCGTGATGCGCTACTATCGTCTGATTGCACTCACACTGGCTGCCTAATCAGGACTTCACATCCCAATCCAAATGTAACTGAATTAGACAGAGGGAGCATCGTATTGGTTATCATTTTGACTATCTAAGATAATTTTAGCAATGCGTTATGAATTCACATGACAGTCGAGCAAAACTCTAGGTGACTAGATTGAAATAAATATTTAGTCAGCAATGAGGCTTTGTAGTTTAGTTGGTAAATCACTGGACCGGAAACCCTTTGATCGCGGGTTCGAATCCGGTTGCCATCCAAATTTCTATTTTGTCTTCAACTATCACCCAGTATCAATAATTGATATCTTAGCCCCTGAAAATGTAATTATTTTAGTGCCAATATTTTGCGCGTAATTTAAAGCATATCTTCTAGATGTCAACTACAAGATTTTCAAATCTCCTTTTTGAATTTTTATTAGTGTAGTTATAATACATGAAGACAAACCAAGCTTATCACCAGCCTGTTTTGTTTCTGTCCACGGAAATTTTCTCCCTCACACTCAAAATCGTTAAAATCCTTGAGTTTTTGTTGTAAAGGTAACGGGAATATAAGTAATTACAAATAAGTCAGTTTGAAATTATTTCAAAATACTGACAGCCACTTATTGTCCTGAGAGTGAAAACCTTGTAAATATTCGTTACCTTCAGACCATTTCCATATGTTCTTTTAACTTGAAACTACTTCAAGAAATATCTCTGATTAATGTCACATGAAAACGATTACCAGATGCATTAGTCTTTAGGTTTTCATGAATTCAAAAGATACTCAAACAAAAATAGAAGTCTAATTAATAACCGCTTACATAAATCATGTATCTGATTTGTTGCAAAAGAGATATCAACGCTTAAAACACAAATTATCTTAGTAATTTTCTTGTGGTAAAAGTGATGGTTAGGACTTGTCATGATACTTTGTATGAATCTTAGGTTAAGGATGTGATATAGGGAACATTAAAATAACTTCAGACTTCAGGTGAATAATTCTGTATTGAGATGCAACATAAAGTAATGAAATGAAGTCAGATTACATTAATCTGAAATATTTCACTTTATCTACATTAATCTCATATAAAAACCTACAGGTAAGAGATGCACACGTTATCCTTTTAATCTGGACGTCAACAAAATAAATAAGGTTGAAGTTTACAATTGATTTTTTGTCAAAAATCACTACCATTGTAACGATAATCGAAAAACAATTAAATTTACGAGAATTGTACATATTGTACTTTGTCACTGTTGACAAATATATTTATATTCAGTTAACTAGGAAGATATTCCACTGATAAATTATATAAAAAACTAGAGAAAATCTTAACTACATATGACAAATATAATATGGTTACCAATGAAAGTAACAGCTGACCACAAAATTCATATTTAATCGGTAAATAATTTTGATATATTTATTCACATACAAAAATGATCAAAAAAACTAAGGATAGATATTTTTTTTAAACTGTTGCCTTACATATCGGTGTACCAATGAATAAGATTATCATTTTCAGGTCGATTAGTTTTCAATATATAACACCAAAATCTTAGTGTACCATAATCTATTGACTTTTCTATAGAGTACTGAGTATAAGTTATCTTATCTATTTCATATGCAGCCAGAGAAGACATTCGTAATATCAGTAACGGCTTATGTAATAGAAATCAAGCGAGTCTGTGTAATTCTTTTTTGTTAGTTCACACCTAGATATCGTAGATATTAGGCTGGAATCCAAGTGATTAGCAAATAAAGGGCAACAAACACATCTAAGGTAGACTTAGTTTCGAAACTATGAGTTTTCCTAAAAAGGAAGATATTATTTCTCAATTTGAATGCTGAAGTGTTTTGCTTTGACTATAACAAAGAGTACTTTGATAAATCATAAAAGACGCAAACCATTTCAGTTTTGTTTCCCAACTATGTAGCAGTGTATATTTACAAACACCCTCTCGCTCAAAAATTGCAACAAGAAGTTCACCCTTTTATTTCAAATTATTTCTGTGATTTTGTTCATTTAGAATTAACTGAATGACCTCTGAAAATCACCAAAAAGTGATAGAGCTTAAGTATTTTCGTGACGGTTAGATTTGATTAGTATAACAGTAGTGGTAGTGGCAATAATTATAATAGATTTTCATTATATATTTGTGGAACTTATCTTTCTGATGTAATATTCAATGAAATTAGAAATGTCATTCACTTTTTCGTTTCAAAATGAGTAATTACTAACGAGATGGCTGTTAAACGCATGATAGAACACTGTCGTAATAAGTGGAATCAGTCAGTAACGCTTAAACCTGAAAAGTTACTAGAAATCATTTACTTGATTAAGTTTCCCCCATATATTTTTTCACATCTATTAAAAGAATTGATAACAGCTATTTCACTGATGAAAATGATGGTTCATGTCAAACGTTCTCTTCAGATGTAACATCAGACTTTTGAACAAATGACCTTATGGTTTCCATACACAAAAGCTTCATCAAATTAACCACTAATTTAACATATTTCTGAGAGAGGTATTTATCGCTTCTCTACCCTACGAGACTTGTGAAGTATGCGAAGCAAGTTAGTATAAGATTTTTTGGTACAGAAGCAGATACCATACAGTTTAAAAATTCTAGGAGAATAAAATGTCAAGGATCAGATATTGAAAACAAAGCAGTCGAAAGAGTAAGAGTAGTACTTCGCGTATTTTCATTCTGCTATGAAAACCTCAAGAAAGTAATAATGTCAGCTGGCAAGAGATTGCTTCTCATTCAATGATTTTTGACTTCCTGAAGTATAAGCGCATTCATTCCCCAAACCTTCTGGCATAACTCTACCATGCAATAAAGTTAAACCCTTCATCACTGCAAAATGATTTTTTATCAATATAATAGTATCATAACAAGGTAGAAGAGTCAGTGAAGATTTATATCTGCATGAATGGGCTGTTTATACATGTGGATGTAGCAAGTAATCTGTTCGGGATGTACCAACATCCCAATGAGTAGTGGTGTCTCCACTAGGATACCGGTACTCCCAGCTGATAAGCCTCAAGTAAGTTGAAAAACGCTAGTCACCATCAAAGAAAACCAAGTTGTAATGAATCTTCAAATAAACACCAAAGCATTTGCACACAAGCCTACGTGCTAACAGAGATTGGTTAGTTCGATCTGGAATAAAAAGGAGAAATGGCAAGTATCGGTAAATATCAATTTTGTTTATTCTCTTACCATGTGTTGGTGTGTTTCTGAAATATGAAAGAATTGATGTAGAAAAATTGTAAGCTTAGTGTAGAATAAAGCAATTTACTCTACAATCACTATAGTGGTATGTACACTAACCACTGCAAGTTAGCCAATGCACTCATGTTTAATGGTGAGGTTGAAACGTGAAATGTTTCTCATGTCACTTTTAACAAAGGTTTTATCTGATAGGAAAGTTATTTCTAGACGGAAGTCTAAGATTTTGTCATAGAGGTGTTATTCAGTCCATAATAACTTGTTGTGCCAACTAACTGATAGGAAACGAAAGTTTATCAGTCCTCCTTATATTACTTACATGAAGGAATCCTCAACACTTTACGTCAAACATCAGTAAAATAAAAAACTGACTCCATTTAGATTCAATGAGTCCATGATTTCGTAATATAATTTGAAGAGCTGTTTAAGTAACTTTTTTTAATTGTTGAGTGCACTCTATGAATTGATACTTTGATTTACTAAATTTTTTAGATATTTACATCGAAATAAAATTTCCTGCATACAGAGAGGATCTTTTGCAGGTTTAGAACACCTACAAATCTTGTAAGTTAATATGACTACTAATTCAGATATGATACCTTATGTGAAATGCATTTCAGCCTTTTGATTTGTGATTTTCACTTGTTAGTGTGTAATAAAATGAAGTGAATTCATCACTGGCTTGATCAATGATAAAGCAGATGAAATTATATTGATACTAGATGGTGATTGAAGGTGAAGTAAAAATCTGGAGGTCACAACCAAATTCAAATCACCAGCTTTGAGTTTAACAACTAGGTACCCTAACACCTGAGCTATGAGACTCAAACGCTGATCACAAACCAACTTTGATCACCACGGGTTTCACCTGTCTGCCATGTGCACTCAACCAACACCACTGACCATTCTTAATATGCACACTAGCTGAATAGCCAAGTATTCTTGTCCCAATGGAAATCGAGCTCAATTATAGAAGAGAAGCGAATCATCTATAATCAGTAAGACTATCCTTGATGGCTGTAACTTTATAGACACTTGGTGACGACTGAACGTGAAATAAAAAATATACGTAAACCTATTCAGTAAAACGGTACTGGTTTCCTGTACTTTGCTTACCCTTTACCGAACATTTAGTAGTATCACTGTGAGGTATTTTTATTCCTCAGTTAGGGAAAAGTACTTCTGACTCAATCCCAGTTGTTTTTATGGTGTCTACAGTAAAGCGTAACCCTGTCCGACAAATAAAATGATATTAGATTAGAATTCATCACGGATTTACATCAGTTAGAGGAACAGTAGAAATCTAGGAGAATTGGACAGCTGTTTCGTTTTAGTGTTGGGCTCCTCAGCAGTGCCCATTCATGATCCCACCAGGGATGGGACCCACGACCTTCAGGTTTTGTAGCTAGCACGCTTGTCGGCAGAAGCCAGTGATCCACATTTTCTTACCACTGTCAGTTCACTACATATCTCATCCTATATTCAGTGTCGTCGTTGAGTAGCTGCCCTCATGTTCAACTTGGTTAACTCCACTGGTAGCGACTTCTCACCGAAACCTAGGGAATCACCTCTCAAAGCTATTCACTAATGAGCTGGCCACAGGACCTGAAGGTCATCAGCTAGATCCCTGGTAAGACAGGTTCGTGGGTGCGCACTGTCGAGGAGCTCTAGACTAGGACGAAAAGCTGTCCAGTACTCCTAGGTTTCCAGTGTTATTGCAGCTGATGTCAGTTCATGAATTCCAGCCTAAAATCAATAATAATGCTCTGCAAACCTACAGACAGAAATAAGATGACAGGTCAGATAGATTACGTTGGACGAGGTAATCTTCAATCTGTAGAAAATTGCGAGACGAGCAAGGAGCAAAGAGCACCTCGTTTGTTCACCTAAAAGAGTTCCGACTGCATTTTAAGAGTTGTCAGTTAATCGAATTCGGTATTATTGACGAAGCTTTCGATGAAATTTCGATCTTCACAATGAAAATTCTGAATAATAATAATAATGATCATTTTATTCCAAACAGTTTTTGGTACAATTTGGAATTTTCAGCATGAAATATTGCGACAACAATATACGTATATATATATATATATATACATATATTTGTATATATGTATTTTAATAACGAGAAACTTGTTAATAAAGTTACTGGAAAGAGATTGCTTACATAATCTTAGCAGCAACTATTTATCAGTAAACAAAGTTTCCGATTAAGGGTTAGATTAATTATGAAAATGTGAAAATTCAGGTTAACTCTTCTATTAATATTTTATTATTTATGAAATTTTCCATCATTTTTCTGTTGAATATTTGATTGCAACAAAGTTGTATTATTTCACAAGAATTATTTTCTGTAAATTTTCTCTTTTCCTTCAAAATTTAGACACTTATCAAACAACCGTATACAAACATTCCCAAGAAATAGTTTTGAAGACTTACGTCGATTGAAATATCTGTAAGCTTTCACACAGCATAGTTAGTTATTTCTCTCTGTAACAAAACTATTCTACACTTCTCGCCAATAAAACGTATTTCGTTAAATTACATAGAATACTTAAATTGTTCTTGGTTTTTGTAGAATCTTAAATTAACAACTATTTTTGAAGGAAAGCAAATCATAAACTTTTTTTAGCAAAATGCACTGCCAAAAACTGCCGTCTACCTTGTAACTTTCAAGTTCTATTAAGAGAAAGCTTGTATAATAATGCAATTGTGAACATACCTTACAACTTGAGAAAATTACTTCTTTTCACGGTATCTTTCGGCTTTCATACGTAAACTAATATCACCAGCCGTCTAATGATTCTCACATCTTACTAGAACAACAAAAGGTCAAGACTAAAGATAATTGTGAAATGCTAACCTGAGAAAATAAGAAAAAGGGGATTATTTGTGCAATAACGATATATTCAGGATGTTAAACTAAAATATGTGTACATACACACTACTGCAACTGATTTTAATAGTAAGGCATATATTCCTCAACTAACACAGTCGTTTCATCCCTAGTGTTTACAATATTGTCATCAAGTAAGCAAGGGATCTTACTGACTTTTGGAAGATTATTCAATGGAATTCTTCGTAAAAGAATTGTTTTGATGAATTAGGTGAGACGCACATCATTATATGACCAAGAAGATACGAACTGATACCTTATTTTCAATGATATGAGTTAAATCACTAAGGCAGAGTGTTTACTAGAGAAGTAAGTAAATAGTAGTTCCATATTAGATTTGTTTATTTGATATAAAGCGCACAGTGATACAGTATTATTTACTTGATTACGTTTCGAGCATAAATTATTGCTCATAATCATATCAATGTAATCACACTTCTTTCGACATCTGATTTTATAGTCCTGTCACCTGATCTCTCTTTGTTTTTTTGTTTTTTGATTGGTAGTAAAGTTTTCCATATCTCTGGTATAGGTGTTGCGTCATTCCTATTACATGTGTTGGGTGTGAATTCGATGAACAAAGATTCAGTAATTAATCTCTCTCTCCACCTAGCTATATTAGACTTAAGTACAGTGGTTTTGTCCCATCCTATTGTGTGGTTGTGTGTTAATGAATGTAATGCAATGGCTGAGTGTTTTTCTAGGTTATTGATCTTATTGGGGTCTGTCGTTCTATGTTTAGCTAAATTCCTATGTTCTGTTAATCTAACTGACCCCGACCGGCTAGTTTGACCTATGTATTTGACTTCACAGTCATTACATGGAATTTGGTAGATTATATTATTTTGCTTAATTGGTTCTATCGGATCTTTTAGCCGACAAAGCTTACCTCTAAGTGAGTTTGTTGGTTTAAATGCCACCCTAATTCCAACCTTGTTGAGAATCCTACGTATGGTTTCTGATGTTCCTTCCTTGTATGGTATCACAATAGAGGTGCTGATTTCCTTTCTACTTATGTTGTCACTATTATTTGTATTTGTATTAGTGTTATTATTTTGCTTCTTATGCGTCCGTGTGAATTTCTTAATAAAATGATGGGGATAATTATTAGTTATTAACGCTTCTTTTATGTGTTTCAATTCCTTATTTAAGTCCTTACAATGACTAGTGAGTTTCTCAGCTCTGTTATTTAGACATTTGACTAAACCCGCTTTAACTGACACTGGATGAGATGACTTGAAGTCTAGATACCTGTTAGAATGTGTTGGTTTTCTGTAGACGGTAGTATCTAAACCACCATCTATCCTTCGTTTTATTCTGCAATCCAACATAGGTAATTCTCCTTGTTCATTTTCTACTTCGTAGGTGAATTGGATTGCGTTAACTACTGAGTTTATGTGTGTCAAGAAACTGTCGATATGTTCCGATTTCAACACTGTAAATGTGTCATCTACATATCGCCACCATATCTTAGGTGTCGGATTATATGTTCGTAAAGCCATATCTTCCCAACTATCCATAAATATATCTGCTACTATAGGGGATATTGGTGATCCCATTGCTACTCCTTCTGTTTGTCTGTATATCTTTCCCTGAAACTTGAAGACTGTCGAGGTTAAGCATAACTGCACTCCTAACATGATTTCACCAACCGATGCCTTGGTTCTTTGAGTAAGTTGTGAGTCAGTATCTAGTTGATTTCTGACTGCCTCCAGTGCCATATTGATTGGTATTTTAGTATAAAGACTTGTTACGTCAAAACTAACCATTTTTTCATCCTCTTCTATGTGCAGGTCATTAAGTTTTTGTTTCAACTCGTAAGAATTTACTAGTCTAGAGTTGGAACGGTCTCTAACAGGACGTAATACTGATGCTAAATACTTTGATATCTCATATGTTGGTGTGTTTCGGAAGTCAACTATCGGCCTAATGGGATAACCTGCTTTATGAACCTTAATAGTACCGTAAATTCTGCTAGGATTATTAGTTTTTGGCATTAAAGTAAACCATTCGGACTTACCTAGAGATGGCTTCAGTCGGCGTATCAGATCTGTTGTAGATTTCTTAATTTTATTCATGACAGTATCTAATAATCCTAGCAGAATTTACGGCACTATTAAGGTTCATAAAGCAGGTTATCCCATTAGGCCGATAGTTGACTTCCGAAACACACCAACATATGAGATATCAAAGTATTTAGCATCAGTATTACGTCCTGTTAGAGACCGTTCCAACTCTAGACTAGTAAATTCTTACGAGTTGAAACAAAAACTTAATGACCTGCACATAGAAGAGGATGAAAAAATGGTTAGTTTTGACGTAACAAGTCTTTATACTAAAATACCAATCAATATGGCACTGGAGGCAGTCAGAAATCAACTAGATACTGACTCACAACTTACTCAAAGAACCAAGGCATCGGTTGGTGAAATCATGTTAGGAGTGCAGTTATGCTTAACCTCGACAGTCTTCAAGTTTCAGGGAAAGATATACAGACAAACAGAAGGAGTAGCAATGGGATCACCAATATCCCCTATAGTAGCAGATATATTTATGGATAGTTGGGAAGATATGGCTTTACGAACATATAATCCGACACCTAAGATATGGTGGCGATATGTAGATGACACATTTACAGTGTTGAAATCGGAACATATCGACAGTTTCTTGACACACATAAACTCAGTAGTTAACGCAATCCAATTCACCTACGAAGTAGAAAATGAACAAGGAGAATTACCTATGTTGGATTGCAGAATAAAACGAAGGATAGATGGTGGTTTAGATACTACCGTCTACAGAAAACCAACACATTCTAACAGGTATCTAGACTTCAAGTCATCTCATCCAGTGTCAGTTAAAGCGGGTTTAGTCAAATGTCTAAATAACAGAGCTGAGAAACTCACTAGTCATTGTAAGGACTTAAATAAGGAATTGAAACACATAAAAGAAGCGTTAATAACTAATAATTATCCCCATCATTTTATTAAGAAATTCACACGGACGCATAAGAAGCAAAATAATAACACTAATACAAATACAAATAATAGTGACAACATAAGTAGAAAGGAAATCAGCACCTCTATTGTGATACCATACAAGGAAGGAACATCAGAAACCATACGTAGGATTCTCAACAAGGTTGGAATTAGGGTGGCATTTAAACCAACAAACTCACTTAGAGGTAAGCTTTGTCGGCTAAAAGATCCGATAGAACCAATTAAGCAAAATAATATAATCTACCAAATTCCATGTAATGACTGTGAAGTCAAATACATAGGTCAAACTAGCCGGTCGGGGTCAGTTAGATTAACAGAACATAGGAATTTAGCTAAACATAGAACGACAGACCCCAATAAGATCAATAACCTAGAAAAACACTCAGCCATTGCATTACATTCATTAACACACAACCACACAATAGGATGGGACAAAACCACTGTACTTAAGTCTAATATAGCTAGGTGGAGAGAGAGATTAATTACTGAATCTTTGTTCATCGAATTCACACCCAACACATGTAATAGGAATGACGCAACACCTATACCAGAGATATGGAAAACTTTACTACCAATCAAAAAACAAAAAAACAAAGAGAGATCAGGTGACAGGACTATAAAATCAGATGTCGAAAGAAGTGTGATTACATTGATATGATTATGAGCAATAATTTATGCTCGAAACGTAATCAAGTAAATAATACTGTATCACTGTGCGCTTTATATCAAATAAACAAATCTAATATGGAACTACATTCTACCACAGTGCCCAAGTTTTTCACTTATAAGGAAATAGTATTTAATATTTTTAACGATGTATCAGATTTTTTTCCGAAATACCTGTTTAATCACTTTTTTCATTAAACAGTCTCAACAATTTTTATTCTGAGCAGGTGCTGATGGAAAAAGTGGTTGATCGTTACCACTAATAACAAGGTAAACTTTGTTAGCAAATAGTTAGTCATAGATGTATTTTTATTGTTTTGTTCGCACTGTCCAGTTGATAATTGTTAACCTTTTTATTTAAGACAGATTCATCTTTAATTCATGGTTATACTTCATCATGGCAGATCATTGAAACTGTTGTCAAAATGCAAATCATTTCACTGTGTTCAGATGCTTTAGATAACTTAAACAAACATTTTTCTCGATTGTACTTGAATACGATAAACTTATACAACGTTTACCTTTGTCTCTTTTCCTTGAATAACAAAGTTATTTAGTTCACAACCCACTTATATGCGATTGTCAGATAGCTGCTTGGTTACCAGCTTTTCTAACTGAAAAAGAAGCTGGTGGTACACAGTGGGCTAGATGTGCAGAACCATTAAATGTTCAAGGTAGTCATGTACGCGAATTACTACCGCATATATTACAATGTCCAAGTAAGTTTCTGCTGCAACTTAAATGTACATGATTGGACGTTTTGTCTCTCCTTCTCTCTCTTCATGCAAATAAACATAAATTCACATCTACATATAAGTGGATACCTGGCTGTTGCTATCAGGCT